>PVLD010033880.1:0-13215 GCA_004027595.1 Dinomys branickii | reverse complement strand
ATACATGTGCAGGCAACGTATTGTATCACTGGTGTAAGAACCCGAGGGTGGGAATATAAACTAAGAGACATGAAGGAAATCTGTTCAAAAACAAAGAACAGATGGGACGAAGGAAAGGAGAAAAGAAAAAGACAAAAATGTATGTAGGTATATATGAATATGCATATATGCAGGAGGGCTAATATGGTTCTACTATTGTATTATATCACTTAATGCTAAGCAATAATTGATGACGGGTTATTTGATTAATCTTGTATGTCTGTATGTGTTATCCTGAACACACACTTCGAAGATATCAATATGTAAAGCAGCAAGTATTGGTGTTTTTGTTGTTGTTGTTGTTGTTGTTGTTGTTGCTGTTATTGATATTTGCCTGTTTTGTTTTTTGTCTTTGGATTTTTGGTTTTGGTGTTTTTTCTATTGTTGAGAGGATTAATTGTCTGACTAAATTTGCATGTCTGTATATGGGCTGATATCAATGGATAAAGCAATAACCACTGTTGAGATCATATCACCTTGTCTATAGATTAGTTGTGATTGTACTATTTTTATGCTAATTGGTGTCTGTTTGTCAATATGTTTTTGTACTTGTATTTTTTGTAAATAAAAAGAAATGCCAGAGCCAGCATTCATAAAAAGACACAATGGAACAAAGGAAGGAAGAGAGGAGAGAGGAAGCGAGGGAAGTGGGGGGATCAATTTGGTTTTCTGTGTGACAGCTTGCTATTAAGTTTTTCTTAGTTTCGGGGCACCTTGCCATTTGTTACAGAGAAAAATATTTCCCCAAAGCTTCTGTGATCAGAGATGGTCATTAGGAAGGTGACTGAATCGTGGAGTCGCTAATCTCATCAGTACATCGACCCATTGATGAGTTCATGGATAAATGAACTACTTGGGTGGAAGCAACTAGATAAAGCATGTTGCTGGGGCATGACTTTAACAACCAGCACTTTGCTCTGACTCTTCCTTATTGTCTTTGCTTCCTGGTCATTAAGAAAGACACTGAGCAGTCTCTAGCAGGTGCACAATCATGAAGAAAGAGAATTTTGGTAACTTGAGTAATGTCTACCATTGGATAAGATTGGGGCCAGTTTTCCCAGTCACATCTATAACAATATTTTATTATAGTTCCACATTCCACTTTTCCTATTTAAGATACACTTCCTCACTACATTACAGTATATCAGTTTTAGACACTGACACTGGATAATGTTGAAGAATTATTAAAGAATTTGAAAAATCATTAAATTCCAGGATCTTCTAAGATCAGACAAATGAGTTGGGGTGAAAGGTGATAGCTTTCCTTGCTACATTGTGTGATGGTTAATTTTATCAGCCGGAATGAGCCGTGGGATTCCCACATAGCTGGTAACATTCTAATTCTGGGTGTGTTATGGTTTGGGTATAAAATGTCCCCGGTACACTCACTGTGTTGAGCTTGGTCTCTAGTGCAGCAGTATCCAGAAACGGGCTTTGGTTGGATCATGAGGGCACTAACCGCAGCAATGGGTTAGTCCAGCGAGGAGTTCCCAGCTGAAGGGGCTCCGGAGAAGTGGAGCCTAGCTAAGAGAGTGGGTCCTGGAGGGATGAGCTTGGGGCTGTCTTATCCCTGCCTCTTCCTCTTAAACTCCCTCTCTGCTTTCTGGCTGTCATGAGGTGAGCTGCTTTCCTCTGCTGTGCCCTTCTGCTGTGATATTTCTGCTTTGGGGCCCGCCAACCATGGACGAAAAGCTTCGGAACCTTTAGTTAAAATAACCCTTTTCTTCTTTAAAGTTAAGATAAACCTTTTCTTCTTCTTGTGCCAGCAATGGAAAGGTAACTAATATACCATCTATCAAATTTTGGAGCCTTACAGGGGGGCTTCCTCAGCAGAGCTAGCTCCTTTGCTCCTACTCTTTATAAGAGATCAGATCCCCAAGTAATGGTTAGGCTCTTGATTCTTGAACGATGCTAAGCCACTTGGGTAATATTGGTTACATCGCCTCCTAGCTCTATGCAGCTTTATGAATAGTTTTAAATCAATGTAATGTTAGATACTCTAAATGGTACTGTCATTATTTCCTGGGAAACACAAGGAAATTCAGAAAGTCCCCTTGGCACACCTACACTGATATGGAAGAGCCTGGCGATCTTTTGTCCTTGGAAGGGTTTCTTTCACGTAGTACTAACAAATTTTGGATGCCCCAGAACTACCCTAAAATTCTCCGTCTAAAAAATAGATTTAAAAGACAAAGCAACAAATACAATTTATGTCTCACTTGAATCAGACATAGAATGGGAGAATTTTTATTATGAACTGGGTATTGGATGATATTCCAATTTGTGATTAATTGGGAAAGCTATAACAACATTAATTTGGATAGCTATTAAAATAAAATGTTTTAATAAAGTATTTATAGGTGACATCTGGTACTTACTTGAGAGAAACTTTAGCATTCTCCTCCAAAAAGGAAACTTAAGGATAATGAAGAAAGATTGACCATCAATTGACCTGTGAAAGCTAATAGTAAATATGCTATGGTCTATTTATATAGCCCATATTTGCCTATGTGTTTATGAGGAAATTCCCAGTATAAATCTTTATTCTACCTTTGCTTTACCATGCAACTTCGACTCTTAGATTTGAGTTGTTAGCAAATTAGAAGATTAATTTCAAAGATTACAGTCTGATTGCAACATAGAAAAAAGGTCTAGAAGTAAGCCTGTAGATAGGTCAGGTTAGAGTTTTAGCAGTCACCCAGAAGACACTAGTGGCCAGGATTAGACTTGTGCCTATGTTCCCTATTAATAAGACAGATTCAGGACCTATTTTTTTTTTTTTTTTAGATTCAGGACCTATTAATAAGATAGATTCAGAAGTTACTTGGTGATTGCATAAATAGGTAAAGGTGAGAGAAAAGATGGTGCTATGGTTTGTATCTGGATGTCCCCCCAAAAAACTGAGGCAGTCATGGGGAGGACTTCTAGAGTTCATGATTTTCTTTGTGTGTGTGTGTGTGTGTGTGTGTGTGTTGCTATGCAGTTCAGGCTGGCCTTGAGCTCACTGTTGTAGCCCAGGCTGGTCTCAAATTCTCAACAGTTCTCCTGCCTCAGCCTCCCAAGTGCTGGGAATACCAGTGTGCACCACCACGCCCAGCTAGAGTTTATGATTGATTAATGGGCCAATGCTGGAATAATGGATGTGAGTGCTATACCCACCCTGGGGCAGATAGTTTGCATACAGTGTAAGGGAGGGAAAGAGGGCTGCTTGCAGCTGCTCTTCCCTTTCTTTCTTGTTACTTTTGCCGTCTTCCACCATGATGAACTGTTACCCTCTGTCATGTGCCACCTACATTAAAGCCAGGTGAGTATGGACTGAAACCTCCACAAACTGTGAGCGAAATGAGCCTTTCCTTCCTTAGTTCTGGGAGTCAGGTACATTGTCTCAGCATTGAGAGAAAATTAAGACAGAATTTGGTACCAGAGGAGTGGGGTCATTGCTGCGACTATACCTGACCGTGTGGTTCAAGAGCCCTTGGGAATGGCTTGTTGGAAGAGTTTGGAGAGGTTTGGAGATGTCACCTGAAAGGGAAGTGCTGGAATGCCATAAGCTGTTTTGTATGGGAGATTGTGGCCGGAGCTCAGACCAGAAGGTTGATAGAAATCTTACTGGTAAAGACCAGGTTTGGGAGGTTTCTGCTGGGAAGAAGGACTGCATTGGTTGTTGGACTCCAAATGATGTGTGTTATGGCTTGGCAGATAGTTCATCTGCATTTTGCCCAGGTCCAGAGATTTTGCCTGAGACTCAGATTAAGGGAGACAGACCGATTAATCTGGCAAAAGAAATTTCAAGGCAGTCAAATTTTGGGGCAGTGGCATGGCTATTGTTAGGGACTTTTAGTCAGATTTATGTTACAAATCAAGAGCAAAAAGCCCATTAGAATAATTTAAAATGTTGTGAGTTTGGCCAGGAAAAAAGCTCCAGTAAAGATGTGAATTGCAAAGATAGAGCTGAGATCTCCACTGCTGAGAAGGAATGGGAAAATATAAAAGATGTCCTGGCAGCATCACAAGAAGTCTACCTACTTTTCAGCCTCAAACCTGCAAAGATGAACTACTTTGCTTTGAGAAGGAAGCCACAGCACGCCATGCTCCAAAATGGCAGCAGTGGCCACAACAGGCTCCATAATGGGGGCGGCATAGAGAATTTGTTCCTCAGAATCAGATTCAGAGTGCTCAGTGATCCAGGCACTCAACCCCTATGGTAAAGAGAGAAAAATGCCTGGCTACTGCTCTAGCTAACAGCAGACCTTGGCATGGTCCATGTAGCATTGGTTTTAGGTGCATGAAGAATACAAGACTTCTACGGTTAAGAAGGCTTCCACTTAGACTTCAAAAGGCCTGGAAGGCCAGGCAGTATACCCATGTGAGAGCAGTATATGCATCTGTGAGTGGAAAGCAAAAGGTGCATTGGTGACACCAGAAGTTTGGAAAAGCCAGGAATGTAGATTGTCTAAGGAAAGCTGTAAGGAGGGAGCAAGAGAGCAAGCAGGCCCAAGAGAGAAGCCGTGGGAGCTACAGCCACCAGAAATGCCATAGGAGTGGAGTCATGCAAGCCCTTTGGAGCTCACAATGTGCCACAGATTGCTTCATACGCTGGACATGGAACTACACAACTTAATGTTTGCCCTGCTAGAGTTTGGACTTGCTTTGGTCCTGTTCCTTTGTATTCCCCCATTTATAGCTTTTGGAATGGTAATGTTTATCTTGTGCCATTGAATGTTGGAAGTGCATAACTTTGTGTTTGTATGGGGGCTCACAGCTAAGTGTTTGCCTTAAATCTCAGAGGAGACTTGGGACTTGGACTCTTCAGCAATGCTCAAACTATTAGGACTTTGGCAACTCTTGCAGATGGACTAAATGCCTTTTGCATAATGGGATGTACATGAGTCTTGGAGGGGCAGGGGTGGAATGTTACTGTTTGTGTCTGGACATCCCCCCTAAAGCTTCAGATAGTCAGAGAGGGCTTCTAGAGTTTATGACTGATCCATGGTCCAGTGCTGGGATTATGGGTTTGAGAGCTACACCCATCCTGGGGTGGGTAGTTTGCATACAATATGAGGGAGGGAAAGAGGCTTCCTCTCTGTGGCTGCTCCTTCTCTTTTGCTTTTGTTACTTTTTCTGTCTTCCACCACCATGAACAGTTGCCCTCTGCCATGTGTCACTTGCTTTGGAGCCGGCCAAGTATGGACTGAAACCTCCACAAACTGCGAGCTAAATTAACCTTTCCTTCCTTAGTATTGAGTGCCAGGTGTTTTGTACCAGCCTCGAGAAAAAAGTAACTAAGACAGATGGGGACCAAATGATCATAGGCCCACAGAAAGTAACTGGAAACCAAGAAGCTCTTTTCCATCCAATAAAGCATTCCTTTGACAAATGACCCGTTTCTGAAAAAGATTTGTACTTACCATTTCCACTGAGCATGAATTTCCAATGGAGAACTCTGAATCACCCTATCTGCAAAGAATAAAGGCAAGCTTCCAGAGAGAAAATGTCATATATAAAACAGCCACTAGTCTTGACAGCCTTAAAAATAATCTGTCACCTGCTCCTAACTTTGTCTTGGTTATAAAGGCAAGCCATTGTTTGAGTGAACAAAGAGGGTAAAGAATCTGGAAAGAACTGTTTACCTAGAGAAGCTGCTAAGAGCACAGACTGAAGCAGACCTGCATGTGAATGAGGAAGGGGGCAGACAACTCCAAGCACAAGCAAGACAGTCCAACTGAGGCTCAAAATTACGAATGAAACAAAGTCAGTTTCTAGCAGAGGCTCCTGATAGGTCCAGAATACCCTGAAAATGACTTTGCTTCTCAGTTAAAATCATTTCCTAGCTTATCAGTCAGAAATTCAATCCTGAGAATAAACTGATGTTAACTTAGGAGAGGAGGACTTTAAGGATCTCTGATCTCCTCCAGCAGACAGTCCCTGTCTACTCTCCTCTATGCTGCTTCCTGTGCTGCCCAGAGTTAACACTGGTCTTCAGCAAACACTAACTACTTGCAGATTATGGCAATTCTAATTTACAGAAATTCCTTAGAAAAGGAAAGAGTTCAAGAAAGAAAACTCAGCGTGCAGAAACATACAGAACATTCTTCAGTTTTTTCTTTATTCCACTTCCTATTGTTCACATATTCTGCTAAACTCAGGGTGATTGCTATAGTTGAGATGCAGCTGGAGTGTAGCCCTCAGGGTTCATGTGTTGGTGGCTCGGTCACTGGGGTGATGCCATTAAGAGGTGGTGGGACCCTTAGAAGCCGGGTCTAGTGAGAGGCTAAGATATTTTAACATGGTTAGTATAGTTTTTGTAGGAGAGAATTTTGAAGAGAGAGTTGTTATAATAAAAGAGCAAGTCTGGCCTCTTCCCAGCCTCTTTGGCTTCTTTTCTGGCAGTGTGATCTGCCCACACCTGCCCCTGCCCTTGTGCTGCCAAAATCTGTCATGAGTCTTCACCAGGGCCGAGGTGACACCAGCACTATGAACAGTATCCCCAGAATGGTAAGAAAAACAAACTTTTCACAAGCTTTTCTTTGTTTATTTTTTATTTTAAAAAATAAAAGCACAAAAACATATTAACAAACAGACACAAATTAGCATAAGAAATAGTACAATCAAAGCTGATTTACAGACAAGGTGACATGGACTCAACAATGGTTGTTGCTCTACCTAATGACATCTTCAAAGTGTATATACATGAACACAGATACAGACATACAAAATTGGTCAAACAATTAATCATCTCAACTACAGAAAAACACAAAAAACAGTAACCAAAAGACAAAAATAAAAATAAATAAATAAATAAATAAATAAAATAAACAATAAAAAATAAAAACCAATAATAGTTGCTGCTTTGCATATTGATATCTTCGAAGTGTGTGCTCAGGATAACACATACAGACATACAAGATTGATCAAATAACTCGTCATCAATTATTCCTTAGCATCAATTGATATAATACACTAGTACAACTTGTTAGCCCTCCTGAACGTATGTATATACATATATACATACATACATTTTGCCTCTTTCTTTTCACCTTTCCCTCGTCCCATCTGTTATTTGTTTTTGAACAGATTACCTTCATGTCTCTTAGTTTATATTCCCACATTCAGATTCTTGCACCAGTGATACAATGCGTTGCCTGCACATGTACCACTGATATATTTCACTTATGAGTATGGATTCCAGTTTTGACCATTTGCCTACAAAGTCGCAAAACTCTCTTTCTTTATAGCTGAATAATATTCCATTATATAAAAATGCGACAATTTTATAATCCAGTCTTCTGTGGATGGACACTTGGGTTGCTTCCACATTTTAGCTATTACAAATTGTGCTGCTATAAAAATGAGTGCACATATATCAGAATGATATGACATTTTCAGATCTTCTGGGAAAATACCCAGAAGGGGAATACCTGGTTTAAATGGAAGCTCTAGACCTAGTTTGCTGACAAATCTCCAAACGGCTCTCCACAGTGGTTGCACCAGACTGCATTCCCACCAGCAGTGTAATAGAGTCCCTATTTTTCCACAGCCTCGCCAGCAATTGTTATTGGATGACTTTTTCATACTGGCCAGTCTTACTGGGGTGAGATGAAATCTCGATGTTGTTTTTATTTGCATTTCTCGAATGACTAAGGATGTGGAACATGTTCTCATGTATTTATTTGCCATTTATATTTCTTTATCTGAGAAGTGTGTATTCATCTCAGATGCCCATTTCTGGATTGGGTCTTTGAATTTGGACAGGTACATGTTTTTTAATTCTTTGTATGTTCTAGATAGCAGTCCTTTGTCTGAGGGACAGCTAGCCAGGATTTTTTCCCAATTTGTGGGTTTTCTTTTTACTTTGCTGGTGATTTCTTTAGATGTACAAAAACATTTCAGTAGGATGAGGTCCCAATTATTGATTCTTTGAAGTGTTTTCCTTGCAGTTTCATTTTTGTTCATGAACTCTCGGCCTACTCCTATGTCTTCAAGATTTTTACCTACTTTCTCTTCCAATAGCTTTAGAGTTTCTGTTTTAATGTTGAGGTCTATGATCCATTTTGACCTGAGTTTGGTGCATGGTGATAGACTGGGGTCTATTTTCAGTTTTCAGCAAGAGGCAAGCCAGTTTTTCCAGCACCATTTATTCAACAGGCCTTCTTTTTTCCAGTGGGTTTGGTTGACACCCCCCCCTTTGTCAAATATTAGGTAGCTGAGTGGGTTTTTCGTTGTGGTTGCATCTTCCAGTCTGTTCCATTGATCCTCAGGTCTGTTTTTTACTCAGCACTAACTTGATTTTATTACAGTAGCTTTGTAGTCTAATTTCAGGTCAGGGATTGTGATTCCACCTGACTTGTCCTTATTGCCCAGGATTGCTTTAGCTATTTTGGGTCTCTCCTGGTTCCAGATGAATTTGAGGCATATTTTCTCTAGATCTGTGAGGTATGTTAACAGTAGTTTGGTGGGAATTGCATTGAATCTGTACAAGAGTTTTGTTAGTATGGCCATTTTTACAAAGTTAGTTCTTCCTAACCATGAGCAGGATATGTTTTTCCATTTATTGAGATCCTCTTCGATCTCCTTTTCCAGAGTACTGTAGTTTTCACTGAATAAATCTTTCACCTTCTTTGTTAGATGGATTCCTAAGTATTTCAATTTCTTGGTTGCTATTGTAAAGGGTATGGTTTCCTCCATTTCTCTCTCAGTCTGTTTGTTGTTTGTGTACAGGAATGCTATTGATTTTTGGATGTTGACTTTGTATCCGGCTACGCTGCCGAATTTGTCAATTAATTCCAGGAGTTTTCTTGTGGAGTTTTTGGGGTCCTCCATGTACAGTATCATGTCATCTGCAAATAGTGATATTTTGACTTCTTCCTTTCCTATCCTTATTCCTTTTATTTCTCTCTCCTGTCTGATTGCTCTGGCTAGAGCTTCCAGAACTATATTGAATAGGAGTGGTGACAATGGACATCCTTCTCTTGTTCCTGGCTTTAAAGTGAAAGTTTTCAGTTTATGTCCATTTAGTATGATGTTGGCTGTTGGTTTGTTATAGATGGCTTTGATCAGATTGAGGTAGAGGCCATCTATTCCTACTTTTTCTAAGGTTTTTAACATGAATGCATGTTGGACTTTATCGAAAGCCTTCTCTGCATCTATTGAGATGATCATGTGTTTTTTGTCTTTGACTGTATTGATATAGTGTATTACATTAATTGATTTGCCAATATTGAACCATCCCTGCATTCCTGAAATGAATCCTACCTGGTCGTGGTGTATAATTTTCCTTATGATTCGCTGTAATCTGTTTGCCAATATTTGGTTGAGTATCTTTGTATCCAAGTTCATTAGCGAGATTGGCCTGTAGCTCTCTTTCTTGCTTGGGTCTCTCTCTGGTTTTCGTATCAGTATAATACTTGCCTCCAGAAATGTGTTGGGGAGAGTTGCTTCCTTTTCGATTTCATTGAAGAGTTTGAGGAGTGTTGGCATTAGATCTTCTCTAAATATTTTATAGAATTCTGCTGTGAATCCATCAGGGCCTGGGCTTTTCTTTGTTGGTAAGTTTTTGATGACCTTTTCAATCTCATTAATTGATATTGGGTTGTTCAGGATTTTTACATCTTCCTGATTCAATTTTGGCAATTTGTACCTTTCTAGGAATCTGTCCATTTCTCCTGTATTTTTTATCCTATGGGAATACAGATTTTCAAAGTAGGTATTAATGATCTTTTGTATTTCTTTTGGATCTGTAGTGACTTCATCCTTTTCATTCCTTATTGCATGAATTTGAGATCTTTCCCTTCTTTTTTGATAAGGTTGGCTAGGGGTTTATCAATTTTATTTACTCTTTCGAAGAACCAACTCTTTGATTCACTAATGTTTTGTAGAGTTTTCTACATATCAATTGCATTAATTTCTGCCCTGAGTTTTATAATCTCCTCCCTTCTTTGGGCTCTTGGTTTGGCTTGTTGCTCTTTTTTCTAAGAGTTTGAGGTGTATCATTAGGTTATCTATTTGCTCTCTTTCTATTTTCTTTGTATATGATTTCATTGCTATAAATTTCCCTCTGAGGACTGCTTTCATTGCATCCCACAGATTCTAGTAGGTTGCACTTGCGTTTTCATTTATTTGTAGGTAGTTTTTAATTTCTTCTTTAACTTCTTGTGTGACCCATTGGTTATTCAGTCGGTTGTTGCCTAATTGCCAAGTGTTTATGTGGTTTTTGGAGTTCTCTTTGTAATTAATTTCCAATTTCATTGCACTGTGGTCAGATAATATGCATGGGATAATTTGAATTCTTTTGCATTTAGGTAGATATGCTCTATGGGCTAGAATGTGGTCTATTTTGGAGAAAGACCCATGAGCAGCTGAGAAAAATGTGTATTCTGATGTTGTGGGGTGGAACACTCTGTATACATCTACTAAGTCCATTTGTTCACACTTTTGGTTCAGGTCTGTTATTTCTTTGCTGAGTTTCTGTCCAGTTGACCTGTCTCTTTGCATCAGAGGGGTGTTTTGGTCCCATATTACAATAGTGTTAGTTAGTTATTTGATTTTTTACGTCTGTCAAGATTTGACTTGTAAAGTTAGGTGCACCATTATTTGGTTCATAAATGCTTAGGACTGTTACCTCTTCCTCTTGCAGCTTTCCCGTAACTAGTATCTAATGCCCTTCTTTATCACTTTTAATTGTTTTTGGTTTGAAGTTTACATTGTCTGCAAACATAAGAGCTACCCCTGCTTTTTTCCGGGGATCTGTTGCATGGAGAACTGTTTTCCAACCTTTAACATTCAATCTGTGGATTTCCTTTTCAGTAAAATGTGTTTCCTGTATACAGCATATCGTTGGATTGTGTTCCTTAATCCACTCTTCCAATCTTTTCCTTTTGACTTTTGAATTGAGGCCATTTATATTAATGGTTATCATGGTTATATGTTGGCTTATTCTAGTCATGTTATTTACTTGTTGTTTTCCTTCTTTTGCTGACTGTTTACTTGCTTCTTCTGTTTAGGGAGTTATTTCTATTGTTGTTCTTGAAATTGTGGTCTCTTTTTTCTGTGTCTAGAATATCTTTTAGTGCTGTTTGCAATGCTGGTTTGGCACTCATGAAGTTCTTCAGTTGTTCTTTGTCATGAAAATATTTTATTTCTCCATTGAATTTCAGGGATAGTTTTGCAGGATACATCAGTCTGGGTTGGAAGTTGTTTTGTCTCAGAATCTGTAATATCTTCCTCCAAGCTCGTCTTGATTTCATGGTTTCCGTTGAGAAGTCTGCTGTAATTCTAATGGGCTTTTCTTTATAGGTGATCCGTTTCATTTCTCTAGCAGCTTTTAATATTGTGTTCTTTTGCTAGATATCTGGGATGTTGACTATTATATTTCTGTGTATGTTTTTCTTGGGTTATGGATTGTTGGGGTTCTATATGCCTCGATTAACTGAACTTCAGTATCTTCTACCTTGTTTGGGAAATTTTCTGCTATTATTTCAGCAAATATTCTTTTCATATCGTTTGTGTGGTCTCCTGCTGTTTCACTCACTCCTATTACTCGAATGTTGTTTCTTTTTGCCTCATCTTGGAGATATTGGATTAATTTTTCTTCTATCTTTGATGATTTTATGAGATCCTGACTTTCTCGCTCATAAGCTGCCATGCTGTCTTCAAGGTCTGAGATTCTCTCTTTGGTTTCATTTAAGCAGTTTTGCAAGCTTTCAGTGTAAGTTTTCAAATCCTGGCATTCTCTTTGGACCTGTTTCATTCTTGGTAATTCATTCCTAAATTACTCTTGTAATGTTTCCACTTGTTTCCTATTTTCTTCTAGTCTTTTATCTATTTCTTCTCTATGTGTATGGAAAATTTCTTCCATTATTGTTTTCAGTTCGTTTTTTGTCTGAGAGATCATTGCAGGTATGTGGCTTATTTCTGCTTTAAGCTCTTCTATGGCCTGTTTGAGTTGTTTAATTTCAGATGCAATCATTTCATAACTTGCAGGTATGTGGCTTCCTGGTTCCCCTGTATCCTCACATTGAGAACTTGTTCTGGGTGGGGTTGAGTTCTGAGACTGCGTTTTGTTCCTCTGTTTTCCCATTTTTGGGTATCAGATTCAAAATGTTGACTTCCGGGAAGATGGCGACCGGGTAGGCAGCAGATAGAGAACCTCCCAGAGGATTACCACCCAAACAATGAAATATAGCAATATGAAGACAGAAATGAGGACTTCCGGGAAGAAGACGACCAGCCGAGAGAGCGAGTGCTGAGGGAAGAACGGCTTTAGCTCCTGAACCCGACAGAGAACGCGCTACTGGGACAAACTGCGCCAAACCGGGCAGCGCTCCGGGATCCCGCTCAGAACCCCACCCCGCAGCCAGCGCTGCGCAAACTGGAGCAACAGCGACCGGCCGGCGGGATTTCTCAGTCGGAGAAATCTCCATCCAGGGAAAAACATCTGAATGGCACTCCTGTCTGCACGATCACAGGGTGAGTTAAGTGCGCACTCTAACCGGCTTTTCCTGAATCGGGAAGAAGCTCAGCCCAGGGAGAGACATCAAAGCAGCTTTAAGGACTGTGGGATCTGCCGGGTGGGAAGGCCTAATTAGGTGCCCCAACGGGTTTTGTGAGGGGGGAAGGAGCTTCACCCAGGGAGGAACACCTGAGTGGCCTATCTGCAAGAATCCTGGGGTGGCGAGCTGTTTATTCACCCTGGCCAGGTCTTGGGGTAGGGAGTAGAAGCGGAAATCTCAGCAGACAGCTTAAGGGACATTCTCCCAAAGAGAAGTAACCATTGCAGCAGCCTCTGCAGCAGACCTTTGCCTGCTGAACTGTCTGTGGAATTTATAGCTCCACAGTTTGAATCTGAAACCCAAAAATGGGAAAACAGAGGAACAAAACACAGTCTCAAAACTCAACCCCACCCAGAACAAGTTTTGAAGATGAAGATACAGGGGAACCAGGAAGCCTCATAAGTTCAAGTTATGAAACGATTGCATCCGAAATAAAACAACTCCAACAGGCCATGAAAGAGCTCAAAGCAGAAATAACCCACATACCCGCAATGATTTCTCAGACAAAAAACGAGCTGAAAACAATGATGGAAGAAATGTTCCGTTCACACAGACAAGAAATAGACAAAATACTAGAAGAAAATAGGAAACAAATGGAAACGTTACAAGAGCAATTTAGGAATGAATT
>PVLD010033879.1:0-13216 GCA_004027595.1 Dinomys branickii | reverse complement strand
CATGACATACTCCGGTTCTACTCATTTTCCTGCAACTGACATGATTTCATTATTATTCATGGCTGAATAATATCTCACTGTGAATGTATATGTGATGATTTCTTTATTCATTTGCCTATTGATGGGCATTTAGGCTGATAGCATATCTTCACTATCGTCAATTTTTCCACAAAATATATGGGCATGCAAGTAACTTTTTATATGGTGACTTCTTTTACTTTGGATATATACTCAAAATTGGGATATCCGAATCATATGTTATATTTAGATTTTTGAGAAATTGCCGTTCTGTTTTACACTGTGGTTATGCTGTTTTCTAAGGGTTCCTTTTTCTTCATATCCCCACCAGCATTTGCTATTTTGTGTTTTTTTATAATAACCATTCCAACTGGGCCAAGATGGAATATAATTTTTCATTTACATTTCTGTGACGACCAAAAATATTGATCATTGTTTCAAATATTTATTGACTATGAATCTCTTTTTAGAAGAGTCTATATAGATCATTTATCTATTTTCATTGGAATGTTTACTTTTTCCGTTAAGGCTTTTTATTCTTGTATATGTTCTGATATTCTCTGTTATATAAATATGATAACTAGCATAGATTTTCACCTATTCTGTAGGTTATCTCTTCACTCTCTTAAGTGTATCTTTTACAATGGAAAACATTTTCATATGATGTAATCTCATTTGTCAATTCTTAATTTTTTTTCCTGTGGTTTTGGAATCCAATCCAGAAGTCATTGTACCCACATATTGAAGTGCTTTCATTATATGTTCCTTTACTAACTTCAGGGTCTTACATTATGGTCTTTGATCTATTACCATTTGATTTTTCTACAAGGTGAGAGACAACAATATAGTCACAACATTCTACATGTGAATATTCAGTTTTCCCAGCACCAGTTTTGTAAAGAGTCTATGTTTTATTGAGCATATATGTTTACCACTTTTGGTGAGAATCAGTGGGCTGAAGATTTATGGATATTTTTCTGTGTCTATCATTGTATTTCACTGACCTATATTTCTGTTTTTATACTAATACCATTGGTCAATGTGTTAACATGATGTTGTAGTATGTTTTGAAATCAAGTATTATAATTTCTCTGGACATAAAGCACTCTTTTTCTTTTGCTTAAGATTGCTTTGGCTATTCAAGAATTTTTGCCTCTGTATATGAATTTTTGGTATTTTTTGTGATTCTGTTAAGAATGTCACCTGTATTTTGATCTGAAGATGTATTACATTTGTATGTCAATTTCTGTAGTATAGCCATATTAACAGTATTCTCACAATCCATGAATATGGAAATACTTCTCACCTTTTAGTATCTCCTTCAATTTCTTTAGTATTTCATGATTTTTATCAAAGAGTTCTTTCACAACTTTAGTTAGGATTACTTTTAGGTAGTTGTTTTTATGGCTATTTTGAATGGGATTACTTTACTGATTTTATTCTTAGTTGTTTCATTAACAGTTTAAATACACTAGTTTGTATAAATTGACTTTAATAAGTTAGTAATCTTACTAAATTTGTTATTGACCTCATTCTGTTTTTTTATGAGAGAATTCATTGCCCTGTTTTCCCTTATATCGTGTGCTGAACATGTCCTTGGTAGGCTGGGGTTCTGAGGTGGCATTGTGCTTCTTTTTTATTCTAAAAATTTAAAAACTGACAAAACAGTAATGAAGACAAAATCGAAACAACAAAAATGTACATGACCTCAAGAAAAAATGATACAAATTTACAATGGTTGCTAAATTACATACTGTTATCTTCAACAATGTTGCTCAGTCCATTAGACATAAAAATGTAAGACTGATCAAACAATCAAAGACAATAACAAGTAAAAAACAGTAAAAGTAATTTTACAAACATTGGACATGATGCAGAGCTCAACAAACCATAGCCATCAGCAATATAGCTGCTCTTTTGTTCATGTATTTGTTTGTGTTATACTGGTTTTTTAATGAAAAACAAAATTTATATGTATCTATAAGGATAGCTATAATAGGTACATTGCTGATATCTGTGGTTTGCTGAGATGAACAGTCAATGCTTAAAACTTCTTTTCGTAATCATCTTTACATGCTTGAATTTGTAATTGATGTGAAAACAGTGAGTATAGGAACCCTTGCTGAACTCTCGCCATTTTGTATGGTGAAGCTCTTCAACATTTCCAATGTGTGAATGAGGTCAACTAACCTAATATTGAAACTAAATCTTCTAGGAAAAGAAGAAATCAAACCAAAAGCTCATATTATGGTGGAAGTTATAAAGATAAAAGCAGAAATTAAAGCAATTGAGACCAAGAAAACAATATAAGCAATCCATAAGTCACAGGTCATTCTTTGAAAGATTAAATAAAATTGATAAACACTTAATCAATCTCACTAAAAAGAGGAAAGAACAGACTCAAATTCAATCAATTAGGGAGGAAAAGGGGGAAACCAACAGATCCTGCAGAAATCCAGATATTCAATACCTTGTTTGAGAACCTGTACTCTAGTATGATGGAAAACACAGAACAAATGGACAGATTCCTTGACACATATAAATTGGCAAAATTTAGTCAAGAAGATAAAAAAAAATTCTAAATAACATGGTATCAGTCAATGAAATTGAAAATATAATTAAAAACTTACCAACAAAGAAAAGCCCAGGCCTGGATGTACTCAGTGTTGAATTCTACGAAAAAAAAGAATAGGGAAGAACAAATGCTACTAATGTTGAAACTCTTTAATGAAATTGAAAGGGAAGAAACAGCTCCACAATCAGTTCTGGAAGCAAGTTTTTCTCTGATCAAAGCTAGATATATATTCAAACAACCAAAAAAAAAAAACCCTACAGGCCAATTTCTTTAGTGAACCAAATGTATAACAATATGTAATATAACAACCACTGTTAATTCCTGATTTTGTTTTGAAACCGTGTATCATTTTTAGTGTTCTTGCTTTCTTTTGCTTACGTCTGTGATGTTGGTATTTTGCTATAGTCTTTTTTTTTTTTACTATTAAAAACTTCAATAAGGTACTGGAAGACAGAATGCAGCAAATTGGCTTTTGTGTTGGCAAGTGAGAAGATAACATTATGTAGTACAGCATCCAGCGCTAATTCTCTACTATCTGCCCTATAATTTTGTATTTCCTTTATTATTTTTGTGTTATTCTTGTTCATATATCTTCATTCTTTTGTCTTTAAAATAAAATAAAATAGAATATTATGCACTATAACCAACCAGGATTCAGCCCAAGGATGTAGGAATGATTTAAGATATGCAAAACAATAAATATAGTACAGCATATTAACAGAGCCAAAGACAAAAACCACATGACATCAAAATAAATTCAGAAAAAACATTTCACAAAGTCCAACAGCCATTCCTGATTTTTAAATGTTAAAAAAACTGAATCAAAGTTCTTTATTTGTATATGATAAAAGCCATTGGTGAAACACCAACAGCTAACACCATACTCAATTGTCAAAACTGAAAGCTTTCACCCTAAAATCAGAAACAAGACAATGATGTCCACTGTCACCACTCCTACTCAATATAGTTCTTGAAATATTAGGCAGAGCAACTAGACAAGACAAAGTAATTAAAAGAATAAGGATAGGAAAGGATGAATGTAAATTATAGTCATTTGCAGATGACATGACACTCTTAATATAAGACCCTTAAAACTCCCTCAGAAGAGTTCTAGATTTAATAATGAAATTCAGTTGTGTAGCTGGATACAAAGTCAACACCCAAAAATCAGTAGCATTCCTGTACACAAACAAGAATTTCACTAAAAAAAATTTAGGGCAACCATACACTTCCCAATAGTATCTAAAAAATAAAATACTTGGGAATCAATCTAACAAAGGAAATAAAAATCTCTACATTGAAAATTACAGTATTCTGAAAAAGGAGATCCAAGAGAATATCAGAAAATGGAAAGATACCCCTTGCTTATGGATAAGAAACCAACCTAGTGAAAATGGCCATACTCTCAAAATTTTTATACAGAAGTAATGCAATCACGATAAAAATAACATTAGCACACCTCTCAGAACATGTGAAAATATTCCTAAAATTCATTTGAAAACAGAAGAGACCAAGAATAGCAAAAGCAATTCTACACAACAAAGACAAGGCAGTGGCATTATGTTCTCTTACTTGAAATTATATTACAAATCTACTGAGATAAAATCAGCATGTTCCTGGCAAAGAAACAGATCTGAAGGTCAGTGGAGCAAATCAGAAGATGCAGACACAACAAAACACTCAACCACCTTATCTTTGACAAATTGTCCCAGCGTTTTCATTGGGAGAAACATGGCCTCTTTAATAAATGATGTTGGAAAACTGGCTTCCCACAGGCCAAAGACTAAATCTGGACCCATGTCTACCATCATGTATTAAATCAAAGTCAAAAAGATTCAAAGATCCAAATATTAAAACAAAACACTAAATCTGCTGGAAGAGAAAGTAGGTGAAATTTTTAAGATAAAAGTGTAGGCAGCGACTTCATGAACACACCCCAGACCACATGGGAAATACTGCAGAGAGTCAACAACCTGAATCTCATTTTATTAAAAATCTTCTGCACAGCTAAAGAAATCACAAATAGAGTGAAAAGACAACCCACAGAGTGGAAAATGTTTTAGCCAGTTCTCCTTCAGACAATGTACTTTTATGTAAAACATATAAAGAATTGGAAAAATATTAGATCCCCCCATTTCAAAGACCCAATTGAAAAATAGGTATCTGATATTCATATGCACTTCTTAGATGAAGAAATATAAATGGCAAATAAATACATGAAAAATGTTCAGCATTATTGATCATTCTAAAAGTGCAAATTAAAACAACACTGAGATTCCTTCTCACTGCAGAAAGACTGGCTATCTTCAAGAAATCAATCAATAATAAGTACTGTTGGGGCTGTGGGGAAAAAGGAGTCCTTTTCCATTCTTGGTGAGAGTACCATTGTGGAAATCAGTATGGAGAGTCTTCAAAAATAGATTTGGAGGTCTCATTCGACCCAGCTATCCAACTTCTGGGTATCTTCATGGAAGAATTAAAAACATTATACCACAGCAGTATATGTACACCTTTGTCTTGTTTATAGCAGCATAATTTGTAATAGCTAAATCTTGGAAACAACCCAAATATACATCAACTGCGGAATGGATAAAAAAGATGTGGGTTTTTTTATACAGTGGAATACTACTCAGCCACAAAGAAGGATGAACTGGAGTCTTTGGTAAATGGATGCAAGTTGAGAACATACTCACAAGTGAAACAATCAGACTCACATGTATGAACATCATATTGTCTCCCTGGTATGAGAAACCAAAATTGTAAGTAAGGTCTAAAATATATAAAAGATATTGTGAAATGGGAAGAAATTGTTCAAAAGGATAAAGGAAGTTGGATGAGGGAAAGGGGAAAGGAACGAAGGGAAAGGAAAAAAATAAAAGATAGTTACACTATTTTCTTTTAGTTCATTAAAAAGTATGATTTGTGCTGATATCATTTGGAGAATTTTTATATTCATATCGTATTCTCTGAGTAATTACTTTAAAAATGACAATATTCAATATGGTCTTTATTGTTAGTCTCCTATTATTTTGTTATAAAATTGTTTTACTTTTTTCCATAAAATAAAAATATCATGCAATTCCTCAGTGTCTCTGTTTTTCCATCTCTTTCTGTGGACCTTTTTAGTTACCCTTTCTCTGCTACTGAATGCTTACAACTCTTCCCATAGTTTTTCCTTTTCTTCTTCAATTTTCCTCTGTATATATATTTAATTTTTTTTCACATTAACTCCAATGGCTGGACAAATTCTAGGACTCATTTGAATGATTTTTACATGGAATATTATGTTATCAATTTTCTTGTTCTTTCATGTATGTATTTATTACTTTATTGAATACTGGACATTGTGGATAACACGTTATAGAAAGCCCGGTTTGTGCTTTTCTTCTAAGGGCCAATTTTTCTCTCAAAAGCAGTTAAATTACTATAGTACCTCCTGGAGGTTATCAAGGCCTGAACTTTTTTTCTTTATAGTGGCACAAGGCTCTTTTTATTTTCTCCCATCTGAAGGAATAGGTCTAAATCTTGCTTTGTGGCTCATACATATTCCTAATATGCAATCGTTCTTAGAAATTGTTTGTTTTATTCAGGATGGTCTGTTCAATCTGTATATGTCATAACCATAATTCCTCAGCAGTATGTGAGATTTGAAATCAGATATCTTTTTTAGAGCACATGGATATTCACTCTAAACATAAAGATGTGAGAAATGCCAAAGGAATCGGGGTGCATTTATTTACAGGTTGCTGTAACTGCTTCAGTTCTAGCAACTACCCCACAAACTTAGCTCGAGCTATAAATACATAATAGGGACCTTCATTTTCTTCACACCATGAAACTTCTGTTATCTTCTTTTTTAACTTTAACTTCATTAGTTCATGTTTTCTGTACATAAATATTAAATTTCTAGTGAGGAGTTGGTACTTAACACACCTTAATTAGTTTTACTTCTCCTACCCCTCCACTCACTCACTCTCCCAACATCCTTTGTTCCCCTCCTTGTTTGAAAAAGATCTATATCCCTATTTTCTATCATCTATCTTTTATTTTTCTTTGTATTTATACTTTAAGTTTCTCATGTAAAAAAATGTATGCAATTTAAGCTACAGTGTCCAACTTTCTTCACAACTTATCATCACAAGATGCATTCATTTTCAGTAAATGACATGAAGCTGTTCTTTTTATGACATAGTATGACATTTTATATAAATATCACATTTTTATTTATCCATTCATTTGTAGGTGCACATATAGGCTATTTCTAATATTTACTATTATTAATTTGCCACTATAAACATGTGTATGATTTTATTACTCTAGTATATGATGTTGACAATTTGGGGAAGATACCTAGAAGGAGAATATCTGGATAAAATGGAATTTCTCCTTTAGATTTTTGAGGAAACTTGATACTGATTTCCATTAAGGTTGTACTAGTTTAATTTCCCACCAATAGTGTGAAGGGGTTCTTTGGTCATGAGAGACCCGCCAGCATTTTTTAGTGTTTAATTTTTTAATGACAGCCATAATTTGAGAGTAAAATTAAATCTCACTATTATTTTAATTTACATTTTGCCAATGGCTAGAAATGTTGAACAATTTTTTAGTATTTATTGATGATTGGTCTTCTACAAATATTAGGTAATTTCCATTGTCCACTTTTATTGGATCATTTATTTTTTGTGGGGTTCTGAGTTTTCAGAGATCTGTATTTATTCTAGATATTAGTCTTCTGTAGAATGAATAGCTGGCAAAACATTTTCCTAACCTGTAGGTTGTAATTTTACTGTTATATTCTTTGCTGGGAAGAAGATTTTAATTTGATATAATCTCACTTGTTGATTCTTGATATTTCTGGTGCAATCAGGGCTCTAAACAGAAAGTCCTTGCTTCATATATATATTCAAAGTTTTACCTATTTTACATTTCAGCAGATTAAGTCTGTATTTTAACATATAGATTCTTAATAAATTTTTATTTTAATGTGATATATGGTGAGAAATATGGGTCTACACTCAATCTACTACACGTGGATAGCTAGTTTTTCAGGACCATTTGTAGAGGATATCTTTCCTTCAGCATATGTTTTTTGCATTTTTCTCAACAATAAGACAGCTGTTTCTTAGGGTGGTTTCTTAATTTTGTATCAGTTCTTTTGATCCATGTGTCTGTTTTTAGCCAGTATCATGCTGGTTGTATCACAAGACCTTTGTAATACAATTTAAAGATTTGGACTGTGCTTTCTCCTGCTTTGCTCTTGTTACTTAGGAATATTGTCACTGTTCTGAGTCACTTCCAATTCATTATGAATTTTAAGATTATTTTCTCTAGTTCTGAAAGAAGTCTTGCTGATATTTTGTTTGGCATTATATTAAATCTTTGCATTAGTTTTGGAAGTATGGTTATTTTTACTATATTGGTGCTGCCTCTCCAAGAACAAAAGATATCTTTACATTTTCTAATGTAATATGCAAAATCCTTCCTCAAAGTACTGCAGTGTTTGCTATACATGGTGTTTCATTCTTGGTTAGGATAATACATAACTATTTAATTTTTCTTGACACTATTGTGACTTACACTTTTAATTGTTTCTCAATTAGCTCCTGATTGTCTTACAGAAGCAGTATTGAACTTTGTGTGTATTTTTGTATCCTGCTACATTGTTGAATTAGGTTGTTGATTTTAGCAATCTTTTGTGGAGTTTTTTGGACTTCTATATAGAGGATCACGCAATCTGCAAATAGAGATAATTTTACTTCTTTTTTCTTGCACATATCCTATTTATTTCTTTCTCTTGCCTAGTTGCTTGATCAAATATTTCAAGTACTGTGTTGAACAGGAGTTGTAATAGTGGATATCTTTGTCTTGCTCCTGATTTACAGGGGAAGATTTCAGTTTTTCTTTATTTAACATGAAGTTGGCAATAACTTGCCTTGCCTTAAATCTACTATGGATGTAGTATTAAAATGTTTATCATATATATTAAATCTTTATTGAATTGTTATAATGGCCTGCTATACTCATTTTCCTGAGTTTTAACATGAGTGAATATTGAATTTTTACAGCCTTTTTCTGTGTGTGATAAGATGTTCATGTGATTTTTGTCCTTCTGCTTATGTATTGTATTATATTTATTGATTTGCATTGTTGAACCATCGTTTCATACCTGGGATATGTCTGGTCATGAAGTATGATCTTTTCCATGACTTGTTGCTTTCTCTCTGCCAGGATCTTATTGATTATTTTTATCTAACCTGATTAAAGAGATTATCTGGAAGATCGTTTTTTGTTAGGATCATTGTCTGCATTAGAAATCAGCATAATTATAGCTTGCAGAAATGATTTTGTATGCACACCTTCAAATTTAATTTTATTAGAGAGATTGAGGACTATTGACATTAGATCTTCCCTGAAATTCTTACAGAATTCAGCAATAAAACCATCAGGACCTGGAAAGTTCTTTTTGGAAGGCTTGGAGAGTATTGCTTCAATGTAATTGCCTGTTACTAGATTTTTCATGGTTTTTAAATCTTGGTTAAATTTTACTCATTCTCAATATCTAAGAATCTGTCCATTTCTTTTGATATCTCCATTTTTTGGAGTACAAGATTTTGAAGTTATTGCTCATAATCTTCTGGATATTGACAGTGTTATTTGTGCTTTCAACTTTTTCATTTCTAATTACATTGATTTGAGTCCTTTATTTCCTTTTTTTGTTATAATTAGCTGAATATTCTTCTGCTTATTTTTTCAGAGCTATACCATTCAATCACTGATCTTGTGTTATTCTTTAGTTTTAATTTCATTAAATTCTGTTCTGATCTTTAAAATTTTCTTCCTTATACTGACTCTGGGTTTGGGTTATTATTGTTTCTCTAGATCTTGGGGTCCATCATTAGGTTATTTATTTTGGTTATTTCTGTTTTTCTGATGTGAGCATTTGTGTTACATATTTCCCTCTTAGGACTGCTTTTATTGTGTCCTATCGGATTTTGTATGTTGTGTGGGCATTAATATTTTATTCTAGTAACTGGATAATTTTTTTCTTGATTTCTTCTGTGGTCCATTGATTATTGAGGCAAGCATTACTTAATTTCTATGCCTTTGCATAATTTTTGTGATTTTTCTTGCCATTGATTTCAGGTGCATTGCACTATGATCTAATAATATGTATAGGATAATTTTAAGTCTTTTGAATTTGAGTCAGCATGTTTATGAGCTTGCATGTGGTCTATTTTGAAAAAATTTCACGTGTTGCTGAGAAGAATGTATATTCTGTTGTTGGGTGGAACAATCTGTAGATATCTAAGTCAAGTTGTTCAAAGTTTTGGTTCAATTCTGATATATTTTATTGATGCTTTTTCAAATTGATATGTCTCTGTTTGACAATGGGGTATTCAGTTCCCATACTATAATTTTATTGATGTTTACTTGACCTTTTATGTCCAATTGTGTATGTTTTATGAAGCTTTCTGCAGCTTTGTTCAGTGCATAGATGTTTATAATTGTTATCTTTTCATGTTGAATTGTTTCCTTCACCAATATGTAGTGACCTTCTTTGCTTCTTCTGATCAGCTTAGGCGCCTGAAGCCCAATTTCTCTCAATAATAAATCCTTTCCTGCTTGTGTTTTGGTTTTCATTAGATGGAATATTGTTTTCTCTCCTTTGGTTTTTAGTCTAGGAAGACTTTTTGTTTAAATGTGTTTCTTATAAAAAGCATATCGTTGGACTTTGTTTCCTGACCCATCCTGACAATGTGGGCCTTTTGATTGTGGAATTGAGATAATTCACATGGAGAACTGGTAGTGAAAGGCATTGACTTATTTCTGTTATTTCATTATTGTCCTATTGTTAATTCCCTTATCTCCCTTCTCAACTGCTCACTTTGCTTGATGTATTCATGCTATTAGACCATTTGGCATTGTTGACTTAATCGTTTCTTGCTAGGTTATCTTTGAGAAGGAGGTTGGTGGGTAGAAAGAGGAGCTCTAGCGCTGCAGTTAAACAATGCAATTCTTTACACGGAAAACTGTCTTTTTGTGCACTTCTACACTTGTGTTTCTGCAATCTGTGCTTAACACGTCACTGGAGTTCTTAGAAGGAAATGCTCCCACTACTTTAACTTTGGATTCTCAATTTCTCTGCTCTATTTCCTTTATTAATCAGGTATCATCTGTTTTCTATCTTTGAGAATTTCCTCACATTTCTTGGGTTAATGTTGAATGCCTTTCTTGTTTTCCTTCTGTAAGGTTTAGTTACTTTTGAAAAAAGTGGATGTACATGCTCTGTCCACCATATTTTGCCACACAATGTTCCTCAGCTGAATATAAGGAATCTGTTGTTAGGTTCATGCTTCAAACTCTCATCATCACACCTCAAAATAATTGAGCAAATGGTTATGATCAAGGAATCATGCAGACAACTGAAAATGCAATGAAGTGGATCATTGTGAGAGACTGGCTAATTCTTGCTGGTCTTTGAATGGTTTTATGTCATTTAATGGTAAATTTAATGAGTAAAATGTGCTAACCTATAAAGAGTACGGTCATATTGGAACTTGTGTGTCTTTTTTCATTTAACATTATACCCTCAAGTTGCATTCAGTTACCTATGAATGCTTCAACCTTATCATCCTTTATGATTTCACAGTACTCCATTCAGTATAAATACCAAATTTTCCTTTTCTCTTCATCTGTTGATAGACATGTCTGCTATTTCTAAGATCTAGCTTTTACAAATTGTGCTGCTATAAACCTGGGTATGTGTGAATCAAACCTATGGTATAATGATTTGGACTCTTTGGGGAATATATCAAGTAGGGGGATAGATGAGTCAAATGGAATTTCTATTTTAAGTTTAGTGTGGAATCTTCACACTGATTTCTACACTGGTTGTATATGTTTCATATATATATATATATATATATATATATATATATATATATAAAATAGAATGTAGGGGGAATTTTAAATACTTCCTCAAAAATATTTCAATAAATATGATAATTTGTTTCATTAGACTACTATTTTATCTTAGTTCATTGAAAAGAAAGTTTTGAGTTATCTATATTTTTCTTTTTCTAAGATTATTTTTGTTTTATTCTTGAACTCTTAGTAACTATTTTGAAGATAATGATACACAGTATAACAAATATTGTCAGTCTCTTATTACTTTGTCATGAATATTTTTATTTTAAAGAGAAAAAATAACAAAATAACAACAACGAAGACAAACACAAGATGATGCAAAAACAATAAAAATAATACAGGATTTGAAAACAAGATGAGAAGATTCTACAATTGTTGTTATATTACATATTGTCATCTTCAGTGAAGCTGCTCAGATTACCAGATGTAAGAATGAAAGATTGATTGAACAATTAAAGACAATAACAAGTAATTTTAAAAACATTAGAAATGATACCGAGCTTCATCAGACAAGATGGAAGGCACTCAGCAATGATTGTTATACTGCATATTGTTGTATTCAAATTAGTTGTTCTGATTACCAGATATTAGCAGGCAAAGTTGGTCAAGAGAAAAGAAAAAAATTTAAGAATTAACTGTTCCTTTCAAAAAACCAGTGGACATCAGCAAGTCACTTATTGCAGCTATCCTTATATATACATATATATTTTTCTGTTTTTTTCTTTAATTTCAAAGAGAAAATATCAGAAACAAAATAACAAAGACAAAGACACAAACAAAGCAACATAAAAACAATGAAAGTATACAGACTTTGAAAACAAGGTGATAGGAAATCGACAACGGTTGTGAGCCTACATACCACTATCCTCAAAGTAGTTACTCAGATAACCAGAAACAGGCATGCAAGATTGACCAAAAAATTACATATTAACTGTTCCTTTCAATAAACCAATAGAAACTATTACTACAATTATCTTAGCTATCTTGTGTATATAAATGTACTGATATTTCCTTTCCTTTCCTTTTTTCTCTTTTCCTTCATCCCAGTTGTTCTTTCCAATTTCAGCAGTTTCTTTCCCTTTTACAATATCTGTTGAACTTCTCAGATTTTATTTACTTTTTCAGGTTCTCATACCAGGAGGCAATATGATGTTTACACATGTGAGTCTTATTTATTTCACTTAGGAGTATGGTCTCAAGGTACATCCATTCACCTATAGAAGCCTTGAGTTTATCCTTCTTTGTACCTGAGTAGTACTGCACTGTATAAAAATACCACAGCTTTTTTATCCATTCCTCAGTTGATGGATATTTGGGTTGTTTCCAAGATTCAGCTATTACAAATTTCACTGCTGTAAACATGGATGCACAAATATTCCTGTAGTAGGATATTTTCAGTTCTTCTACAAAAGTACTCAGGAGGGGAATAGCTGGGTTAAATGGGACCTCTAATCCTACTGCATTGAGGAATTTCCACAGTGGTTGCACCAGTCTACACTCCCACCAAGTGGAGGGGTTCTCTTTCCCACACATCCCCTCTAGCATCTGTTATTGGTTGATTTCTTGATGATAGCCATTCTTTATGGGGTGAGATGGAATCTCGGTGTTGTTCTAATGAGCATTTCTTGAGTGACTAGTGATGTTGAACATTTTATCATCTATTTTCCATCTATATTTATCAGAAAAGTGTGTATT
>PVLD010033878.1:0-13218 GCA_004027595.1 Dinomys branickii | reverse complement strand
CTCTCTCCCTCTCTCCCTCTCTCCCTCTCTCGGTAGGGATGGAACCCAGGGGTTCCTGATTGCTAGGCAAGCACTCCACTACTGAACTATATGTCCCTAACTCCTTAGTTTTTTTTTTTTTTTTTTTTTAACCTAATGTCCTTTTCTGTTCCCAGATTCTATATAGGCTACCACATTAAATTTAGTCATCATGACTCTTGGCTTGGATAGTTTCTCATAGTTCTCTTGTTTTTGATGATGTTGGAAGTTTGGGGTAGTACTGTCAGGTACTTGTAGAGTGTTCCTCAGTTGAAACTTGACTGATATTACTCTCATATTAGATCAGGATGGTGGGTTTGGGGAGGAAGACCACAGAGGTGAAGGACCATTCTTCACATCACATCAAGAATGCATACTACTAGGGCTGGGGATATAGTTCAGTGGAATAAGCGCTTGCCTAGCAAGCGCAGGGTCCTGAGTTCGATCCCCAGTACCGCAAAAAAAAAAAAAAAAAAAAAAAAAGAATGCATACTACTACCCATTGATGTTGACTTTCATCATCTGGCCGAAGTAGTATTTATTAGGTTTCTCTTATCAAATAAATGTTCTTTCACCTCTTACCATACCGTACACTATGGGAGGAAGTCAATGTATACAGCCCAGACCTAAGGAGTAAGGAGTTAACACTGAAGGCAGGATACAGTGTTTACACAAATTGTTTGGAATTTTGGTTCATGTCTCTTTTAATTTATTTGGTTATTTACATCTGTAGAACTCATAAATATTTATAATTATTTTGGGTCATCATACTGCCTTATTTTCTTGCTCAAATTGGTCCAGCTTTGGCTGTTGGGAACTCTCTTGAGCTGGTACCTGTATCCCTTTTGACAAAACTCCATTGTTGTGTTGAAAGAGGGAGTTTTAAAACACCTCCCTACTTCTTGGTATCAGATTCATCTTGTGTTTTCTACACTTAGAATCAGGCATTTTTTCTAAAGAGACTTGGTTCTTCATACTGGAAAGTGATACTAGAAACTAGTTGTGCATTCCTTGCTAATGAAGTGTTAAGCAAGGAAATATGTATATGCTAAACTTGCAGGTGTGTCTGTCTACAGATCTTTCTCTCTGCGTGCGTATCTGACTGCCCCTCCCGCCCCCCCTTTTTTTGAGAAGGAGAGAATCACAGAATTTTCTCAGGTCTGCTGTGTAGAGTATGTTGTAGTCTCTCGGACTCTAGCACCTTGCCCATGCCATTGAGCCGCACGCCCAGCCCTATAAATATGTTTTTATCTGTCTGTCTGGGTGGCTGTCTGTCTGTCTAAACATTGGTAATATCTCTGATTATAGTTCTTTACCACTGAGCTTTATCCCCTGCCAGCCTCCTTCCTCACTTCCGCTTCCCCTTCTCTCCTCCCTTCTTTCTTCCCCCCCTGTCTTCCTCCCTCCCTTCTTCCTTCTGGCCAACCTCTGCTGGACTTCCACAAGGAAACCCGGGACTTTCATATTGAGCTACATCTCCAACCCCCTTTTTTTAAGTTTTAAAGACAAATTGTATAACGTTATCTTCGCATTTGTTACTCAGTTATGTACTGAGTAGGCTCACTCTAGCCTACTCCCCTTAGTATCTGTAAATTCCCACTCCAACAGTGAGAAATTTTGCTCTAACCATCTGGGCTTCATTTATTTAATTTTCATTCTAACGTACATGTGTCATGGTATATTACATACTGCTGTGGGAAACCATCTCATTACTAGGGGACAGGGTATACGTGCATTACAGACTACTCATTTCCAGAATTACTTAGATCAGTACCTTCCCCTCTGACCTCTTGAGTTGTACTGTTACATTCTGCATATCATTCTGGGATTTCCCGGCTGTCTAGTTGGGTTTTTAGTCATACAGTGCTATGGAGTTGTGTAGGTTTTGACAAATGTACAGTATCTTTTTTTCCCTTTGCTTTTTTTTTTGTATTTGTGAGATTTACAGCAGGAAAGAAAAGACCAAACTATGTTGGGCCTTATGAGTAATCACTGGCTAATGAGCACCTACTGTTGTATGGAAGATGAAAATATCTTCTAGTTTTTGGTGTTTCACATAGGTATTTATTGATTTTTGTGGTACAAGGGATGGAACCCAGGGCCTTTGCACTGAGCTATATCCCCTGCCAGCCTCCTTCCTCACTTCCGCTTCCCCTTCCCTCCCTTCTTTCTTCCCTCCCTTTCTTCCTCCCTCCCTCCTTCCTTCTGGTCACCCTCTGCTGGACTCTCACAAGGAAATTCTGGACTTTTGTATTAAGCTACATCTCCAACTCCCTTTTTGTTTTTAGTTTTAAAGGCAAAAGAATGGAGAGGAGACATATAAACCAGAATAACACAAAAACAATACAGAAAATACAAAGTTATAGAGAAGATAGTAGGGAATTAACACTGGATGCTGTATTACATAATGATATCTTTGCATTTGTTACTCAGTTATACAGATGATGGCTCGTTTGATTAATCAGTTTTCTCCACCCGCATCTCTATTTTTCTAACACCCAATCAGTTATTTTCCTTCTGATAAAAACTGTGCTTTTTGGTTTATTTACTCCTTCAGGCTCTCACACTGGGAAGAGACATGGCTGCTTCAAATTATGCTTTAACAAATACAGGTGCACACAAATTGCTATGGCAAGAAGAGGAAAAGCACCCATCCTCAAAGATGGTAGATAGGTAGGGAACCAGGTTCACTATGGTCAAGCCCACACTGACAAGCCCTCAAGGGCATCAGGGGTCTAGTCGAGTAGGCAGGGTTACCCAGCGAACTGCCAGGCTCTACTTTGATATACAGCATGTCCAGAGGCCCAGTTGAGTTCTCAGGGTTGCCCTGGTGGACCACCGGGCTCCACCTTGTCAAGGCGCTCCCTGGGGCCTGGTCGAGTCCAAGGGGTTACCCCGTGGACCGCTAGGCTCCACCCTATTGCCACACTGCCAAAGGCCTGGTCCAGGTCTTCTGGGTTCTCCTGTAGCCTGGAGGGAGCCCCCTTCCCTTTCAGGCTGCTGAGCTCCCCATCAAGACCCCTGGGATCTCCTCAGAGGCCACTAGTGTCTCCCTACAGTATGCCTATGACTCTTTGGAGGCTATCCCCACCCAGCTAGAGAACCAGGTCTGCACCCTGGTTCCAGGTCTTTGCCTCCTCCCACCTCCCGATCTCCAGTGTTGCTGCTCCCCGCCCCTTGCAGCTGGGCACTGGGTGCACTTATGATGCTGAGCACAAGTGGCGTGAGGTCTCCCCCACCTGTGCTCACTGTCATAGTCCAGGGTGTGTACTAAGTTTTGTTATTAGTTCTAGGAGAGAATAGGAGGATTTTCTCCGGTCTGTTGTGTAGAATACGTTGTTGTCTCTTGGGCTCCAGGACTGTTGCTTTTTGTGTAATTTGTTGCTATGGGTTCATACAAGGTTCATATATGCAAGCAGTATGAAGTCCCTCTTGGTGCTCTTGTTAGTAGTTTAGGGTGAGTCCTGAAGCCTGTGGACTCAACCCGTTGCTGTGAGGAACACATGTTGAGTGCTTGGGCCACCAAGACTTGAGGTGCTCAGAGAGGGAGTTCATGGTGGGAGCTGAAGCCTGGTAACTCAGCTCATGCTTTCTGCTTGGTGTTGGAGTGAGAAGGGCATGGGGTCATGTGGTCCACCTCCATCTGCAGCTATCTCTTACTGTTGTGTTCCAGTTCCCATTTGTTCTTTGACTGGATCCGTGAGAATTGCTGTGGCCTGGATGGTAGTTGCTCACACAGTGGGGAGGCAGGAGGCCACAACCTTGGGGCAGGCTTAGAGCTGGGTGTGGTAGGCTGTGTACTGGTTGCTTTGATTCTGCCTTGCCTCCAGGCGCTGATTAGAAAGGTAGCTGCAGAGTGAGGATTCTGCTTCAGTGGCTTTTGTAACTCCATCCTCCGCACAGGGCTCGACAATACCTCCTGACAGCTGCTGCCTCTTTTCTGGGCTGCACTTTTTCCTCTCTGGTTTTGGACCAGCTCTTGGAACACCATTTTCCCTTGGCCGAGTAGGGAGGCTCCCACGAGCACGGGCCTCCGAAGCTGAAGCTGCGAGTGCCGGAATGAGGGAGCAGGCCGAGGGTGTGTATGGAGCAGTGGTTCCCTCCTTCTCTGCGTCCTCTTCCTCTAACTGTGCCATGGCGGCCCTCCGAGCTTTTCCTTCAGGAGAGGTCTTGTTTGCTCTTTCTGAGGGCTTCAGTTCTCATTTCAGAACCTTCCTGGGTCCAGGGGGCCCACTTCTCTCCCTCTTGTCTTTCTCATGTTGCGATATTCCAGTGTCTGGGTGGTGATCCTCTGGGAGGATCTTTCTCTGCTGCTTACCCAGTCACCATCCCCTTTTTTTATTTTGTGACTAGAGCTTGCTAAATTGCTCAGACTGAACTCAGACTTGTTATTCTCCTGCTTCAGCCTCCCAAAGTGCTGGTTTCCTTCCTTCTTAATTGCATATAGAAGGTACTCATTATCTCCTGAATGACTCTAATCCTGAGTAAAGTATGGTATTGATATAATCAGGTACTAAATTAATTTAGAGAATGAGGCACTAGGTAAAAGACATCCTTTGGGGATGGACATTGAGAGGAAGAGATCGCTTTGCTGTAGAAGTTTCTAGGAAAGCTGAGACGAACTTAAGCCTGGTCGTGTGTGTGTGTGTGTGTGTGTGTGTGTGTGTGTGTTTTGTGTGTTTTGTAGTGGCAATCAAACTTGGGACCTTGTGCTTGCCAGGCAGGTGCTTGTAGCACTGAGCTGTATCCCCGGCCTGTGAAGAATAAATATGATAAAGATGGGGAAGCAGGATTGGGGAAAGGAGTAGACTCTCTCAATTTGTTTCCCGTGGGAAGCTTGTTTCATTTCCTTCTATGCATCAACTTTTCTGACCTGGTGGCCACTCCACATTCTGTTTCCCCTGCCTGGAATACCCTTTTCTCCTACCCTCTGCCCCCCACCCCCTCATGTTAGTTTAGGCTGGTTCCTCTAAGGGGAGTTTGAGTAACCTTTCTTGGTATTAGGTTAATGTTCTCTGATCATGATGTTTTGCTTTTGTAATCACTTTTTGGTTTGTTCTGGTTTTTGGTGGTATAGCTGGAACCGAGGCTGAGCCTTGTGCATGCCAAGTCAGCACTGTGCCAGTGAGCTACATGGCAGCCCTGTTCTGTTTAGAGCCTGTGACAGGAGCTTGCTAAGTTGCCCCAGTGGGCCTTGAACTTGTGGTCCTTGCCTCAGGCTCCCAAACAGCTGGGATACAGATATGTGCCACTGCTGATACGCTTTCCTGGCTTCTATTCGATTGCCTTGGCTTTTACTTTTTATTTAGTGGTGTTTTCTATTTTTAGCATTGAGGATCTAACCCAGGGCCTTGTGAATGCTAAACAGCACTTAACCACTGAGCTGCATCTCCAGTCCTTACTTTTTATTTATATCAAAATTATAAATGCATGTGGGTTAAAGTCAGACAGATCTTACAAGCTTATTACAGACCCCAAACAGCCATTTTCTGCTCACCTGTCCGCCCCTTAGTGCTTTTAGCTGTTTCTCCATGTCATTTTGCTATTACACCTGTAGCTAAATACATTTGTAGAGTGCTGTGTCTTGATTTTTCAGCATTTTGAAAATTTAACTGGCCCCTGTGGAGTATAAGGGTTACCCTTCTTGTATCACCTTCACCTGCACACATTCACTTTCTGTCCCTTCATTTTCCTGATATGCTTATATCATGGTTAGACCAATGCTTTAGCATTTATAATAATTGACAGCAATAAATGCTATTCACAGTTGAGACACATACTATGCTTATTTTCCTTGTTTGCCCAGACTTTATTTTCTCATAATTTTATTAATTTTTGTTGAAGTTTTTCGTGTACAATTCATACATCAGTTTGCCAGTAGCTCTAATTCATTTTCAGACACTTCCCCTAAATATCTTGTTTTTTGATACTCTCAAGCGCATAAGGTATTTTATTGATTTCTTTCTGGATGGCAGTGGTGGTCCAGAGATCTTTCCTTGCCTTTTAACCTGTTCTGGAAGGTTGCTGTCAAGGCCTACTCACTGGTCATCCTAGGGATTTCTTTCTTTTAATTGAATCCCTTCTTCAACTCACATTTCTCTTGATTTACTCTCCTCATTTTCTTTTTTCTTTCTGTGTTCCATCCTTCTTTTTTTGTATGTGTTTGAGACAGAGTGTCACTATGTAGTCTAGGCTGGCCTTGAACTCATGGTGACCCTCCTCCCTCAGCCTCCTGAGTACTGGGATTCCAGGTGTGCGCCACTATGTGCAGCCCACCTCATGTTTTTTTTTTTTTTTTTTTTTGTGGTCTTTTTGAGACATGGTCTCACTATGCAGTCCAGGTTGGCTTTGAGCTCACTACTTGTAGCCCAGGCTGGTCTCAAACTCTCAACGATCCTTGTGCCTCAGCCTCCCAAGTTTTGAGATTACAGATGTGCACCACCATACCCAGCTCACCTCATATTCTTGAAGCACATTCTCTAGTAGCTTTCTGAGGAAGAACACATGGAAAGTATTAGTTTTCTTGTTGCTGAGACACAATACCTGACACCTGCAAAAAAGGAGAGGTTTGTTTCAGCTCACGTTTAATTGGGTTCAGACCAGGGTTAACTGACTCCAGGGCAGAAAGCACAGTGACAGGGTCTGGGGAGGAAAGCTGTTTACCAGGTCACACCCCAGTGACCCCTCCTAACACAGCCAGCCTTGAGTTCATCGGTTCATGGATTAATCCGCCTACCAGTATCTCCAGCGCCCTGTGGTCCAGTCACCTTCCAAAAGACTTTGCATATCTAAATCTCTCTTTTTTTCTTTGCCCACTTCACACTTAAGACTTCTGGTATATCAACATTTTCCTTTAAAACAAATTTTGAGATAATTTCCTTCAATGTCTCTTAGTAACCAGTGTTGCTAGTAGGAAATCTGGAGTTTTGGAGGTGCCTGATTCTTCAGATGTGACAAACCCCCCCCCCCATGTCTCTGTCTCTGTCTCTCAGTATCTGTGTTTTTGCTTTGTCCTCAAATTTCACTGTGTTGTATTTTGGTGTGGTTGTAATTTGATCCTTTCTTTGTGCCAGATACTTGCCCTTTCAGTCTAGACCATGTGTCCTTCAGTTACAGGAAATTAAAAAAGATGTATTAGATTTTTTTCTGTCTTTTTCTTTTCTTTCTTTTTTTTTTTTTATGTCCTTTTGAGACAGGGTTTTGCTATGCAGTTAAGGATGCTCTTGAACTCACTTTGCGGCCCAGGCTGGCCTCCAACTCAGAAGGATCTTCCTGCCTCAGCCTCCAGAGTGCTGGGATTACAGGCATGCACCACCATGCCTGGCTTTGTTGACTTTTTTCCTCTATTCTCTTTGGATTTATTTGATCTTGGGACTCATACTCTACCCCTTCCCTAGTACTGGAAATTGAACGGGCATTCAAGCCTTTCTATTTTTATTTTCTTTCTTTTTTTTGAGACAGGGTCTTGCTGTGCAGTTCAGGCTGGCCTTGAGCTCACTTTGAAGCCCAGGACAGTCTCAAACTTGGAACGATCCTCCTGCCTCAGCCTCCTGAGTTGCTGCACGCCTGGCAAGAGCTCAGTTGCTCTCAGCTGTGAGATGGGCCTCTTGAAGCCTCAGTTTCTCTGTCTGTCAGATGGGGTCAGCCTGGACCCTTATTGGACCCTCTCTATCCCTATTCATTCAACAAATGCTACTCTGTTACCCAGGAGGTCTAGGGAGGCACACAGAGTGACATGGTCTCACGACCTCAGGCTTGCCAGGCAGGTGCTGTGCCACTGAGCTACATCCCCAGCTTTATTTTTAATTTTGAGATAGAATTCTTTATTTTAAAAATTATTTTTCTACTTTTTCTTGTATATCCAATCTTTTTTTTTTTCCTATTGTGAGATTCTGCCAAGTTTATTTTCTAATTCTTTGCTAAATTCTGCTATTTTTTTAATTTTTAAAAACTCCTAATTGTTGTTCTTCCTATGATACATTGTCCTTGTTTCAATGTGCTAGTTTTTCTTAATTATCTGAGATTGAGTGTAAACCTTTCCACGGCCTCATCCATCCACACTTTATCACTACATCCTCAAATCCCTTTTTTCCCTTTTAAACTTTCATTTTCCAGCCAGGCATGGTGGTGGACACCTGTAATCCTAGCGCTCAGGAGACTGAGATAGGAGGATCACTGTGAGTTCAAGGCCTGCCTGGGCTACATAGTGAGTTCAAGGCCATCCCTAAACGACACAGACCTTGTCTCAAAACACACACACACACCCCATAAAATATTTTTATTTTCCTACATAGTTGTTTGCTTCACATTGCTTTTTTTCCTTGATCTTCTATGACCTGACCTTTGGTGTTAGGTTTCTCTTGTAATCTTTGCCTTCCCATTGAATGTACCCATCAGTAAAGCAGTTGGGGAGTTTGGAAGGCTCAGTATGTTTGATGGAGCTTCGCACTGTGGCCACACTACAGCGTGATATGACTAGCGTATTTCTTTAAGAGAAATGGTTTTTGGCATTCTCTAATTGATTTCCCCACAAAATAATAGGCTTAGCTGCTAGTACCCTGAGAGGTGATTGGAGGAAGAATGCTGGGCGATCTCAACATTTAGTATGTAAATCTTTCAGTCACTCTTTCGTGTGTTACTCTTTGTCTTAAACTCCCGGCAGCTCCATTCCAGAGCTCTTTTTTTTCTCCTGAGAATAAACCTTTGATCTTCTAATGAGGGTGCTTGGAGTTGTGTTTGACTTTCTCCAGCTTCCCTTTGTTATTTATTTATTTATTCATTTGTATTGTTCTTTGTCTTTGAGACAGGGTCTCATTATGCAGTTCAGGCTGGCCTTGAGCTCACTTTGTAGCCCAGGCTGAACTCGAACTCTCAAGGATCCTCCTGCCTCAGCCTCCCGAGTGCTGGCATTACAGGCGTGTGCCACCCCTGTGCCTAGCACTTGATTATCTTTTATTTGGTAAGTTAGGGAGTTAGTGAGGTCAGAAACATCAGCAACTTTCACCCGTATGTCCTCAGGCCCCACGGTACTCATGGCCTGACACATTTATCGAGTAGCATTAAGTTAACATAGTAGATAGGCACTTGCAGAATGAAATATTCTGTGAGAAGAGAGTGATGAGAAAGATAGTATTAAATGCTTCATGAACGCACTTTTTTAAAAATTAGATTTTATTGGTATATTTTAGATATACATAATGATCACATTCATCATAGAGAACTTGTACCCATACATGGTATGATGTTTCCTTTTTTTTTTTTTTTTGCAACTGCTTGACTCTTACTGTTCTCACCAGAAAAGGGGCCTCATGATCAGGTCTGAGTCAAGGTGGGCCATCTTGAACACTTTTTCCTGTCCATAGTCTCTGCCTGAGTATGTGTGACTCTAGGCTAATAGCCAAGTGTAACTAGTGGGACTTCTCAGCTTGAGAACAAGCTCTGGAGTGCATTGGGCTGTCAGGCCTGAGCAGGTCGTAGTTAGAATGTGTACTTGGGTTGCAGATGTGGCTCTGTCATTGACTTTTAGTGTCTGTCTGTTTGATTTCGCTGTCTTTTTTAGTGTGGAATATTCCATTTATTGTACATGCTGATTGGTTGTTTTAGAAGGAAAAACAAGGGCAGGGATGTAGCTTAGTGGTTGGCAAGCACAAGGTGCTAAGTTCAATTTCTAGTTAAAAAAAAACAAAACGTATATAGAAGGGAAAATATTCCAGGAATTAATGTGGTCGGAATACCAGTTTTTCTTTGTACATGCCACAAACATTTATCAAACACCTATTTGTACTTAGTATGGTACGCTAAGTGTTGTAGGAGGTTGAGTACTAATTCTAGTTCTAGTTCTTTTGGGAAGGGACCATAGTGAGGATTGGTCTCAGGGTGTTCACACTGAGCTACATCCTCAGCCCTTTCCATTTCTTAAAATGTTGAGACAGAGTTTCACCGAGTTGATCAGTGAGCCTGTGCTGAGGTCAACTTGGAACCCTTGTCTCATCCTCCCACAGTGCTGGTATTAACTGCGGTGTGTCGCCAAACTGGGCTAAGTAGTTCTTATTTATAAAGATAGAAACTGGAGCTCTCTCACCTCTTTTAGTTCTATAAAAATTAACTACAGAACTATAAACTTTATATTGGATATGTACAAAGGGCATATATCCTTACATAAGGAATGAAAATAAATATATGTGACTACTGCCCAGGTCATAGCAGTCTTTCTTGGAAGCACATCCTGCCCACATCCTTGCTTTTAGACTAGGTAGTAGCAGAGAACCTTAGTTGCTTTTTTTTTTTTTTTTCTTTTTTTGAGACTGGGTCTCCTTATGAAGTTCAGGCTGGTCTTGAGCTCACTTCGTAGCCCAGGCTGACCTCGAACTCAAAACGGTCCTCCTGCCTCAGCCTCCCAGGCGCTAGGATTATAGGCGTGCGCCACCATGCCTGGCCTTAGTTTCTTTTTAAAGGCCCTTTCCCTCTTTTCCGTTTTACAGCTCCCTTTGCTAAGTAGTGGTAGAGATTGTACCTGCCAAGACACAGTCACTCCAGGAGCCATTGCTATTGTCTTCCATGGTTATAAACAGTCGTCTATGCTTAGCTATGTGCCAACCCTGTAAATGTATTTATTTAGATACTTTATTAATTTTTGCACTGCTTAAATCAAACCCAGATGTGTGCACATGATAGGCAGCATTACCACAGAATTGTGTCACCAGCTCTAGAATGTAAATGTATTTGGTGATTTGTAAAGTAGTATACAGTCAAGTGTTGCCTTGATAGTGGGGAAGTATTTTGACATGCATTGTTTAGGTTATTTTATAGATGTAAAGCAGGTGTGTCCAACCTTTTGGCTTGCTTGGGCTGTAGTGAGAGAAGAGAAGCTGTCTTGGGACACATATAAAGTACCTATTACAGTTAAAATATGTAAGTAACAAAATTCCCATTATTCTTTAATATTTGTTAATTAAAGAAAAAGGGCAAACAGCCTGCAGGCTTCAGTTCGGACACACTTATTTTTAGATAATAGTTACATAAACTTACATGGTATATCTTACTCAACACCTAAGCCAGAGATGGTGAACCTTTTATTTATGTATTTTTAAAAATTTTTATTTATTTATTTATTTTTTGTCTTTTTGAGACAGGGTCTCACTATGCAATTCAGGCTGGTCTTGAGCTCACTTTGTAGCGCAGGCTGGCCTCAAACTCGCAACAACCCTCCTGCCTCAGCTTCCCGAGTGCTGGGAATACAGGTGTGCACCACCACGCCCAGCGATGGTGAACGTTTTAGAGCTTTCAGTGACATAGCCCTCGGGCACACATACCATAGGTTTGCCACCTCTGATGCGCTATAATGTTACATACTTTGTGGGGTTTTTTTGTTTTCTGTTTTTTGTTCTTGTCTTTTTGAGACAGGGTCTTGCTATGTAGTTCAGGCTGGCCTTGAGCTCACGTTGTAGCCCATGCTGGTCTTGAACTCGCAATGATCCTCCTGCCTCAGCCTCCTGAGTGCTGGGATTACAGGCGTGTGCCACCATGCCCAGTGCTATATACTTTGTGTATGTGGTTGTGTAGAACATTTTGTGGTACTTGACTCTGTTTTTATTATTTTTTTTTTTTGGTACTGGAAATCTAACTCAGGACCTTGCGCTTGCCAGGCAGGTTGACTTTACTTTAGATACATGTGAACTAATAAGATGCATTAAGGTGCCATTTCTTCAGGTAGAATTCTATTAGAAGTACACCTTTACACCTGTTTAACTGCTGACAGTTCAGTGCTGGGGTGAATACACTAGTAAGGATCTCGTTCACAGAAGGCTTACAGTCTTCATTACTAGTCCTGATTCCTGTTATGCCCTGAGTTGTTAATGAAGTATGACTTACATTTAGAAACACACACAAGTGATAAACGTGCAACTCAATGAATTTTGACAAATCTACATGCATATTCAGCTAGACTCAGATAAAGAAACAGCATTGCTAGTGCTCAGAAGCTCTTTTGAGTACTGTGTTGGTTACCCTCTTCTCTTGGGTAATCCTGTACTAGTGTTAGCGTGTTAGGTTTGTTCTTGTAATGTTTTGTTTTGTTTTGTTTTTTTTCCAATACTGGGGTTAAACCCAGGAAGTGAAGAGCTACATCCCCAGTCCTTTTAATTTTGAGACAAGATCTCACTTAATTGCCCAGAATGACCTTGAACTTGTGATTCTCATGCCTCAGCTTCCTGAGGGGCTAGGATTACAGATGTGTGCCAGTATACCTAGCTAAAACAAAACATCTTTCTATAGATATAATCATAGTAAATACTCATGTGTTTGGCTTATTTTGCTTAATATCATGTTTGTTGCTATAGTTTGTTCATTCACATCACTGTACAGAATTCAGTTGCATGAAATTAACACAATTACCCATCCTACTGTAGGCACTTGGGCAATTTCCAATTTTATCTCTCGTGTCCTTTGAACACTTTTTCTTTGTTGTACTGGGAATCGAACTCAGGACCTCGAGCTTGTCAGGCAGGCACTGTGCTGCTAAGCTATACTCCCAGTTCTCTTTGAATATTCTTGTATGGTTTTTTTGTTTGTTTTTGTCTTCTTGGGACAGAGTCTCACTATGCACTTATGGCTGGCCTGTGAGCTCACTGTGTAACCCTGGCCGGCCTTGGACTCGGTGACCCTCCTGTTGCAGTCTCCCGAGTGCGGGAATTGTAGGCATGAGCCATCACACCAGCTTCTTGTATGGTTTTTAGTGTGTTTGTGTGAATGTCTGTATGGGCTGTACAGTGTTGGGTCATAAGATGTATGTCAGTTCACCTCCTGCTAAACAGTTTTGTAGCATAGTTGTATATGAGCTGGTTGTTACATATGCTCAGCAAATGTTATTTTCTCCTTTAACCATCTGTAGTTTTAGTTTACATTTTGGTAATTACTAATGAAGTGGAAGATCTTTTTGTAAATTTATTGGACATTTGGTTATCTTTTTTTCTTTTTCTTTTTCTTTTTTTTTTCTTCTTTTTAATTTTATTTTAAAGACAAAAGAATGGAGACATATGAACCAGAAAAGCCATAAACAATACAGAAAATACAAAGTTATACAGAATATAGTAGGGAATTAGAACTGGATGTTGTATTACAGTTATCTTCACATTAGTTAACACAAAAACATTAAAGGAAATACCAAATTATAGAGAAGATAGTAGGGAATTTGCACTGGAT
>PVLD010033877.1:0-13220 GCA_004027595.1 Dinomys branickii | reverse complement strand
AACAGATGGGACGAGGGAAAGGAGAAAAGAAAGAGACAAAAATGTATGTATGTATATATGAATATACATATATGCAGGAGGGCTAACATGGTTCTACTATTGTATTATATCACTTAATGCTAAGGAATAGTTGATGACGGGTTATTTGATCAATCTTGTATGTCTGTATGTGTTATCCTGAACACACACTTTGAAGATATCAATATGCAAAGCAGCAACTATTGGTGGGTTTTTGTTGTTGTTGTTGTTATTGTTGTTTGCCTGTTTTGTTTTTTGTCTTTGGATTTTTGGTATTTGTGTTTTTTCTGTTGTTCAGAGGATTAATTGTCTGACTTATTTTGCATGTCTGTATATGGGTTCATATATTTACACTTCAAAGATATCAATGGATAAAGAAATAACCACTGTTGAAACCATGTCACCTTGTCTATAGATTAGTTGTGATTGTACTATTTTTTATGCTAATTGGTGTCTGTTTGTTAATATGTTTTTGTACTTTTATTTTTTTAAAATAAAAAGAAAAAAAAAGAAAAAGTGGGGACAAGTTATACGTGCACCAGGGATTTGTAGTTATCTATGACACAGTCTCATGTGAATTGTGGGAATCCAAAGAGAGCCAAGTCTCTTTCCCTCTCCCCCGAAATAGTAGCCAGTTGTCCTCACTTCTAATAAAACATTGGAAATAACATTTCGTAGATCAGTTGATACCTTTTATAAGTCAGTGTATTCTGAACTCTGGGCACCAGGTTAAGAAGTTTGGCTTCGTCTCTTTCCTGGAGCTCTAGGAGTTGGACCTGAGGTTTACCTTGGTTTCTGTGGAGTTTACCAGTCCTTGGAAGACCAAGAATAAATCCCCTTTAGATTCTGTGAGGCTTGATGCATAAGAATGAGATGATTCATAGCCATGATTCCAAGTCTTCCCATTAAAGTGGAAATCTTACACTTGCTAAAAATAAGAATGTTATAACCACAGCATTTGCATAGAAATTGGATTTTGACCACTGGGAGGAAAGAAGGAAATACACATATTAGTTCCTCTTTCAACACACATGACAGGACCCTACGGCTTTACAGCATTCACTGGTAAGTGACGGCAGCCTGGGTAGGACAAGCACTGTGATCTTAGGTCCCCAGTCCTTCATGGTGCTGATTACACCTCAGGCACAAGAGACACAATTAACCCCAGGTGGCTGGGAGGTGACATGGGGTGGGAATAGTCATCCCATCCTTTGGGAGTGCTTGCTATGAAAGTACATTACCAAAAAATTGGGAAGATTCTTCAGTGTAGTTAAGAAAAATAGGATTTTCTGAGCTCTAGGGTGTAATGACAGCTATAGCAGAGGCTCATGTCAACAAGGCCTATAACAGGAATGACTGTGTCCCCAAATGTGTGAAGTTCTTTAGTCCAGCTGTCTGCTGCTAGGTGGGAAGTGAGACCCACGGGTGTACTCAGAGTTGCACTATCCGTGATAATGTAAATGGGATGCAGGTCTTTTAAGCCCTAGCTTTTTGCTACTTTGTTTCATCTCATGCTCTTCATTGTTTGGCTTAGGAAATAGAAGCAAATTCTTTAAAGGCTTCAAGACTTCTCTGGCCACACAGTTTAGGAACTGTACTTCCTAGTAATAGCTCCACCAAAATGACCATTTTAATAGTAAACGTTTTTGGCTTTGAGCCAGCCATGGTAGTGCTCACCTGTGATCCTAGTACTTGGGAAGCTGAGGCAGGAGGGTTACTACAATTTTGAAGCTGTAGTGGGCTGCACAGTGAGTTCAAGGCCGGCCTGAACTACATAGTGAGCCTTGTCCAAAACACTAAAGAAAAAAATTGGCTTCGTCTATATTTTCTAATTTTATACAACATACATATTATATACATTAAAAAATGAACACTGTAAATGAAAAATGTAATCAAATTTAAGTTCATTGCATTTTAATACATTTAGCAATAATTGCTTATGCGCAAATTGCTGGACCAAATGATGTTTTCTTTTTGCTTCCAATAAATGAGACCTCATTTCTATGCAACTGATTTGGTCAGAACATTTTATTTTTAAGAAGTGCTTATCTATTTAGACAAGTACTCAAAGCCATTTATAGGGTGTGTGGGTGTCTGTGAAAAAGAGAGCTTTTAAATATGGGTACACATATACAGAATACCCGAACTAGACAGGCACAGAAATACTACAGCAATGGCAATTTTCAGCAGGTTGCTCTCACAATTAGAAAACATTCGGTTGTTATTTGTAGTTCTCCAAGAATTGCCCTGTTCTTCAAACTATCCTGGCATTCTCTTTTTTGTTTTGTTTTGTTTTTGACTTTTTCAGCTTAGCAAGGAGCTTCCTAAATAAAAATAGAAAATGACCTTTTTAAGTGTGAATTTTCTCCTTAATAATGTTCACAGAGTCCTAGAAATATATTTGAGAGCAAGGTCCTATTTTCCCTATAAAATACTCTCTCCAGAAATGAGTTTGCTCTTCTGAACCAGAGCTTTATTTCGTATTCTGTGGCTAGTTCCCATGGTCACTAAATAGGACGGGAAACCCCATGAAAGGGGGAGAAGCAGGGACAAGTGGAAACAGAAGCTAAGCCCAGGACATAATGAAAAGATGCACAAAATAGTTTCCCTCTGAGCTGACTAAATGAAGGTGTAGTGTTCCTGTTTCCCTCGCGCAGTGGCTACTGTGTCTGCATTGCCCTAACTCAGGAGACCTCTCCCAGTCCCTCCTTTTTCCCCACCAAAGTTCTCATCTGTACCTCTGGCTTCTTCATGAATCATACACACAGTACTTAATGGTCGGCCAGGTGCTGTTTACATTAGTAACTCATTTAATTCTCACTACAACCCTATGGGTTGGTACCAGCACTACTTCTTTTTCTCAGATGAAGATGGAATAATTTGTTCAAGGTCACACAGGCCCACAGGCAGGGGTTCCAGACATCATATCCCTCACCTTGTCATATTTATATCACCATGTGTGCAGGAGCTCATAGCAGTGACCTGCCTTCTCTGCGGATGACCTGCGTGTCATTATTCCTAGACTGTGCACCTTCTATATGCCACCATTGCCTCCCTGTTGTATCAAGGTTTGTTGAGTGGAAACCCTCAGAAAAGAATTCCTAGAAACACTACTTAAAAGATTACTGCCTCCAATTAGTTAAAATGATTGCCGCATCCAGTCCAATGTGATTTCAGTTCAATAAGCAATCAACATGATCTGAAGTGGAGACAGTAGTAGACCGTGCCTCCTAGAGTTATAACAAACATTAACTTATCAGTTTTACTAGATGATTCACACTTTTTAAAAAATATCACAAACAGAAGACATGATTTTCTGTCACCATTCTTGGTACAAGTCTCCAAAGTGTAATCCAGCCCATTCTTCATATATTGACCAGGACCTGAGGGACTAGATTGCCGTGGGCTGTGGACTGGTATGAGAGGGAGGGGTGTGTGTGTGCATACGGAGTTGGGTTCAGACTGTGGTTTCCTCCACGGCTCCTTGCTATTTCAGGCACCTGAGCACGAATGGGCTGCTGTCTACCATCACCCTTTGCATTTCAAAGGGTGTCTGACTAGTGTCTGACTGCGTGTGGGTTTAGCGGATTGACATGACGAGCACCCACACACAAATACACCCAAACCTGTCTTTCTCTCTCCCTCCTCTCTAAAGACCTCTATATATAGCAGCATCATTATTTGAGCTGCCATTGGAACTCCCACAGGTATCAGGGCAAACGCTGTAGTGGGACTGAATTTAAATCATTCCAGATAGAGTCATGTGCATATTTTCAAAGGGGAGGAAGACATTTTCAATTATTTTACTTTTCTGTTTGGTGCCATAGCTTTTCATTGTTGCAAGATCATTTTCATTTATCTTCATGTTCTCGCTCAAAACGTCATTTGCAAGTTGAGTGGGAATTGTCTGCTGAGCCACGTAACAGTAGCTGGAGGGGTAAAGCTCTTACTGAGGCCAGACCCTGGCTTTTCCACTTCCTGTCAGTCTCTAGCTCTCTATTCCATTTTCTCACCCGTTAAATAGGATAGTAATAAGTACCTACCCCGAAGGATTACATGAATAAATATATTAAAATGCTGGCTACTTATAATTTACTAACCATCACTACTCAGGCATCGATTTCTGAATTTTTATGGAGGACAGCCCCCATTTTTTTGTGGAATTTCTTTTTTTCATCTACTGTTCATGACAGCTCATGTATCCACTCATCTGATATTTTCTGCCAATATGAAAACCAAGGAAGGCCAGAACACACCCCTAATACATAGCCCATGGATTTTTGGAGTTCAGCCCCCAGTGATGTATTTTATGGTTGGATCTCCAAACAGATCTGCCCTACCTGCTTCAGACACATTCTTGCCATAAGACAAAATGGCAAGGGGGCTTGCCAGGGCCTGCTGAAGAATGTGGGTCCTCACAGCTTGTTCGCTGGCTCTAATCTCTGCTCCTTCACTTACAGGGTATGTGGCTGTCTTAGTTACTTTTCTCTCATGGCTGAGACAAAATACCCAACACCCAAAGTTAAAGGGGGAGAGGTTTATTTAGCTCATAGTTTGTGAAGGTTTCAGTCTGTAATCCACTGGCTACAAGGCAGAGTGGCACATGGCAGAGGGGCGACATAGCAATAGAAGACAGCAAAAGCAACAACAACAAAAGGAAAGAACAAGCCTCTTTCCCTACCTTAGAGCACATGTAGGCTACCTGCCTTAGGACCGGTGTAGCACTCTCAGCCCCAGTCCCAGCACTAGACAATAAACCAATCACAAACTCTGTACTGAGCTGCCTCTGAAGAGCCCACCACCATGACTGCATGAGGCTTTAGGGGGACATCCGGACACAAACCATAACAGTGGCCTTCAGAACCCAGTCTCTCTACATCGGCATTTCTTTGCCTATAGAATGGGAACCAGTAATCACTTCTTTGTCACTCAGTTGTTGTGCAGATTAATATAAGTAAAGTACAGTGAGCACATAAGTTTGAGCCATAACTTTTTAAAGCAGTTGTGGGACTAGATCCAGATATATCCAGAAACAGAAAGGAAACAAAGACATGGACACACGTAAAGGGTAAGAACATTGGCTCTCTCTTACCCTGTGCCTGGGTTGGATGCAATCCTGCCTCTTCCCAGCTGTGTAGCTTAAGTGAACAACCTGATGTCTCAACCTCGGTGCTTTCATCTGCAGCTTGGAGAACAGCTGCTTCATGGGGTCACTGTTGAAGAGTGAGCGGGGTGCTGCTCAGAACAGCAGTCTGAAGCAGGGGGCTCGCAGAGGCAGTACAGGGGACCGCAATTAGAGCAAAGGCTTCACTGTTCTGAGAAGTGACCTTGAATCTTCTGTCTTGGCTTTGTTTCTGTATCCTGAGATGTGAACTTGAAAGGACCCAGCAGCAGGGCCACATCTAAGAAGGCCTGAGGAGTTTGCATGTAGAACTCCTGAGAATGGTCTTTGATCTAGAGCATGACCAGATTTTTTAAAATAAAGAACACTTCAGAAAGATCAAGGCGGTGATGGTTGTAGTGGAGTGCAAAATCCATGACCTGAGATCAGGTACCAGGAGACATGGGTGTTGGTGGTTCCAAGTAATGTCTGTGAGGAATTATTAGGGTGAATGAAAGAACCGTGGTAAAGAAAGGTACAGGATTCTGTTCATTCAAAACACACTTCACTGAATTCCAGGTGCTGCTTTACAACCAGATAAATTCTTCATAACAGTTAACATGTTACACTACTGTGATACATTTATCACAGTGAAGCAGTATAACAAAGAAACCATGGATGAGCCAGGTGTAGTGAGGCATGGCTGTAATTCCAGAACTCTGGGAGGCTGAGATGGGAGGGTCACAAGTTTGAGACCAGCCTTGGTAGTGTAGCAAGACCATCTCAAAATAAAAAAAAGGGCTAGGAATGTAGCTCTCTGTGGAGGCCCCAAATTCAATCCCTAGTACAACGAAAGAGAGGAAAGAAAGGAACGGAAGGAGGGAGGGAGGTCGAGAGAAAAAGAGAGGAAAGGAACCGTGGGTGTACAGATGGGTATGTAACAGCGCATGTTAGTTTCTGTGTGTGCCCTCCCCCGCTCCCAGGAAAATGAACACACTGAATGCAAGGGTGCTATTATCTTTCTTATGCTAGGCCCAGCACATCAAATCCTGGGTAAACACGCAGGAAGTTGAACTCAAATGTTCTCTATCTTAAAATGAATTCCTGTCTTCTGTTTTCTTTAAATAGTTCATTTTTATTGGTACGTATTTGCAGTACATTATGCTCACATTTCTCGTGGGGAGTTGGCACATAGACATAACATAGCTTAATTATTTTCCTCATCCTTTGCTCCCTTCTCCCTCCCCCTCCCTCCCTCCCTCCCTCTCTCGGCCTTTTTTCTTTTGGCAAAAAAAAAAAGTCTATTTTCCTATTTCCTCTTAAAATTTCGCTTTGCTCTTTAATTATTCCTGCTTTGGGTTTATCGTTTCTGAGAAACCATGTGATATTTAAGCTTTTGTGTCTGATTTATTTCACATAACATTATAGCCTCCAGTCTCTTTTTCAATGATTGGTCTTAAGCGTTTACTGTAAAACAATACGAACAGTGCAGGAAAGTACAAAGATGATGATAAAAAGCGTCTAAAGTTCCGTCACCCAGATCTCATGTCCAAGAGCATTTCGATGAACATTCTTCTGGGTGTTTCTCTCAGTGCTTTGGACATGTATAATTACAGACACGTGTGACATTTCCCATAGCATTTTGTTCATGAGTCTTCTTTCCCAAAAAAGCATTTAATTCTTCTAGGTGTCAAAAAGCTGAAATCTTTGAATTCCCCAGGGCAACTTGGCAGCAGAGGGCCTGTGTTCTGGCTAGGCTGCGACTTGCATTTCCTTTACTGAATTTATTGCCGTGTAACCCTGTTATTTCACAGAACATTTATCCCACTAGACTATCTACTTAATAGCAAGGTGGATGTATATTTTTCTCTTATAAATAGCACTAAACACATACTAAAGACAAGAACGTGGATTTTGTAAGCATCCTAGGAGAGCTTTCGTGGAAATAAGTCTTGGCTTCCAGGGCGCAATGCTGGGGTCTGAAGCTGCTACTTTAGTGAGGATGCCTTTGGGGTTCAGTACAGATTCTGCTTAAGTGCATGAGGAATAAAGCATATTGCTGTGCTCAACTCACTTTTATTTTCTCCCCTCATAGCACTTTTCCCTAATAAAAAGTAGAACAGTTAGTGATTGCTTCAGATAAATTTTTTGATCACAGAATCACAAGTTTTGAAGATTTGTGCAGTGCAGTAGGTCTCCTCAGCCTTAAGTGTCACAAGAGGGCAGCCAAGCCTCTCTAAGCCTTTGGCTTGAAGGACAGGGGTCTGACCTAGGGTGGCAATTTGAGTGTTGGTCTGTGGGGTACAGGGAGAGTGTCTGGAATTTGCATAGTAGCCAGAGGTTCACTGCAGAGAGATGAGGTCTGTTACAAAGAGAAACACTAATATTCAGAGTGTTCAGGCTAAAATCTGTAACAATTATGAGTCAGGCAAAGAGCCCTTCAGATGATTTAACTTGAGCTTGAGTTATCTGGGTTGCAAGAATGAGAGGAAAGTTCTCAGTGTATAGGAAATGAGTACAGCGGAAAGACTAATTTACAAAGTGTTTTCGGTGGATGGAAATACAATGGCATTTTGTCATTTGCTGCTCCCACTTCAGCAGAGATGTGTCTTACACAGTAGCCCAGACCTTGTAACATTACCAGTAAAACTTGAATTGAATGGCTAGAACATTTCCTGGTTTCATTTTTAAATAGAAGTAAAAACCTAGCTATTCCAAAAGGCTGTTGTGTGTACCCATAGCTGAATACTCGTACAGAGTTTCCCTGGGTGGATGTTGGAGAAATTACTCTTCTTAGTTGCTCCTAGGAAAGGAGAAATGGAATGAGGTGGCTGAGGACAGGGAAGGAAGGAGAATGAGTTTTACTGTATGAGAAAAAGTTGTTTCGCATATATTTTTACCTACATAAAGCTAAAGTATATTAAAAATAACACTAATTTTGGAAAAGAGAAAGGCCCATTTCAAGCTGCAGTTTGCTCCTACAGTGACCTTCAGGCCTGTGTATTGCCTGAGCACATGAGGAAAGTACTGAAACTGACATTTGATACCTTCTTTGCTCCTTCCTGTATGAGGAATATAGTAAACCAACCATGTTCGCTAACGAGTCCCAATCTGAGATGCTGACGTAGAACCTCAAGTCTGATTTCCTCTTTGGCAAGAGCTATCTATACTGGGAAACCACAGCCAGTTAAAGATTTATCAGAAAACTCTTCCTAAGGCTAAAGTTTACAAGTAAATTAGGCAAATCGGCTCCAGAGCAAGGCTTCTGGGCATAATTTTTTTTCACTGAGGTAAAATTCACAGAGCGTGAAATTAACCATTTTAAAGTGACCATTGCAGTGGCCTTTAGTGCAGTCGCTAAATGCCGCATCTGTCTAATCTCAAAATGTCCCCATCACCCCAGAAGAAAACCTTACATGCAGCATGTAGTTATTTCCCATTCCCCTCTTCTCTCCGCTGACAACCCCCAATCTGCTTTCTGTCTATGCAGATTTACCTAGTCTGGATATTTTATGCAAATGAAATGATGTAGTCTTCTGTGTCTGCATCTTCATTTCGTGTAATGTGTCCCTAGTTTTTCCAGGTGGTAGCATTTACCGGTATTTCATTTCTTTTGTGCTTAATATTCCATCATATGGCTGTATCGCAGTTTTGTTTATCTGTTCATCTGTCAATGGACATTTGGGTCATTTCCATCTTTGGCTCTTAGGAACACTGCTTCGGTGAACTTGCATTGCAAATATTTGTCTGGGGAATTGACTTTTGAGTGCAATTTGCTGCAATTTCAAGAGAGCTTTGCAAAGACTATCCTGAATCTTGAAAGCAGTGGCCTTCAGTTTTCTCTCTTTCTTTCTCTCTTTCTTTTTCATTTTTTGAGGCAATGTCTCCCTATGTAGTTCAGGCTAGTCTTGAGCTCACTATGTAGCCCAGGCTGGCTTTGAACTCGCTGCAGTCCTCCCGCCTCAGTCGTCTGAGTCCTGGGGTTACAGGCATGCGCCACTACACTCGGCCATGGCCACCAATTTTCATACTTTTCCCAGAAATTACTGTCAGCAGTGTTGACAGTGTGGCTGACAGTGGCCCAACCATTCTTGAATGGCCTGAGGTGACTACAGGGACCAGACCTCGTTCTGGGGCGTCTGTCTTGCTCTCTCCCAAGTTGTGTTCCTTCCCTTTTCCTCCCCATTTTCTTCCTCTGTTGTTGGTGTGAACAGATAACTATGCAGCCATTGCTCAACTTGCTGGTAGAAATTTGCCTTCAAATTTCCAAACTCTCCGGTAAAACAGATACCAGCTGAGGACACAGGTTTTGGGTTTCAGCCACATTAGCTCTTTCTGCAGAAAGATGTGTAGCCATTGTGTTTTGAGGGCTAACTCAGGCATGTCTGGGTTGTATACTGTATGCAGAAAGGAGACCTTCTTGCAGACCAGAAGCAGAAGCCGTGCCTGCTGAGCAGTCTCCTGCACTATCCAGAAGGCAGCCCCATGGTGAGGATGGCCTTTTTACTGAAGCCAGGACCTGAACTTTTCACCCCTGCATTCGGAAATCAGTATCCTTGAGGTTATCACATGATCATAGCCTTTCCTGAGAGCCTCCCATGATCGGCTTTGTTTCTGCATCTTCCCGCCTTCCTCTTGCTGTATAAGTAGTTTTCAGGGATGATAGAATTGTACTTTCTTCTAATGGTGTTTGCATCACCCAAAATAGTAGTGGGTAGCCAGTTGGGACAGATGGGATTGGGGCTAGGCTACAGCCTTTTCTCTGTTCCTTTAGTAGTCACCATCGTGCCTAGGAGCACTAGCCATGGGATTCCTGCTTCATTCACTCTTAATAACTTAACGGAGAAGGAAGGACCCCCAGCCATGATTATAGGAAAGGAAACACGCTTTAAAGGAGAGAAATTCTTGACCTTGAAAATTCATGGTACTCCTCATGGCATTCTGTAGGAACTGGCTTACAGGTTTTGATTAGGAAGTGTGAAAGATATAAATAGTCTATATTTATGAAAACTATGACCAAAGGAAACATAGGCTCCGTTGCCAAATATTAAATGTTAGTGAGCTTAGAGGGTAGCCACTGCCAGGTCACTGCCAGTCTAATAAAGGCTGGCCTGTTGCTATTATGGCCCATGAAAACTTGCTCATTGTGTAGACTTGTTTTCCAAAGGCAACAAGAACCTTCACTTAAAATAGCATGTCAGAGGCTGCTCTGGCTGGTGATGTTTCCATCATGGCCATCAAGACAGCAAAATGAACAGCTGACCTCGGTGGGGACATGGGTTATGGAAAGTCAAGTTCAAGGTCATGTACCCAGGCACAACATGAGCCTTTCCGAATCATTCTGGGTGACTTTTAGCTCAGCGATGTGAATTATTTCTATTGTTTGAGACCCACCCTCTTTCCACTAGAGTGGTAACACCTGCCTCTGTGACAGTTCCAACTCCCCCCAGTCTGATATTGGTCTTCTAATCTTGAGTTGCTTTTTTGGCTAACGGCAGCATAGAATTAAGAAGTTAAAAACTGTAAGTTTTAAAAATAATTGATGAAAAATGCTTTGTTTAACAAATTTACAGTATCACAGTCTTTGTTGGATCCTATCCTTTATCCTTCTCTGTGTGTCTGTGTGTCTGTCTGTCTGTCTGTCTGTCTATGTGCACACAGGACCATATTGAACCGTATTGAACCCAGGGCCATGCACTCTTACCATTAGGCTATGCTGCCTCCAACCTAGCATCCTGCCTTTGTTATGTTTATCCTGTACCATGGTATTGCCATTAGCATACTAAACACGAAAATGGTGTACTCATTTCAGTGACTTGGTTTAAATTTGAAACATGGACTATGACCAGGCAATATTTGTCAACTCATCGTTGTCTAATTTGGGAACTGGCACCATTCAGTGGCCCAGATGGAGACTGAGGTCAACATTCACCAATACCTACTTGGTGGGGCCAACATCCTTATGACTACTAATAATGGGACCTTTTCAGTTAAGGAAAGGTTTTCAAATACCCAAAACCTTTATTATTGAAGTTCGTAAAGTATAGACCAACTCTTATTTTGAAAAATAACGTAAGCAATGTCCAAATTTTTGAGAGTGTGTGTCACAAACTCAAAGGCTTATAAAAGCCAGGCTGGTGACCTAGATGGATATGTTCAGTTCAAGCATGAGAGCAGGTGGCAACTGACACTTAGACCCATTGCAGGGATGGGAGAGGCTCTGGCAAGCAGAAACTGTCTTGTGTAAGATAGGCGGTCACTGGTCCCTCTCACAGAGTCCATGCGGCAGGTGTCAGTGTGATGAGTGCTGAAAGCTTCGGAGGGACACAGCTTGTTAACCTTTATTCCACATTCAGGTCACTCTTGTGCATCCTCTGTTTCTCTTTGGGATAAAATATGTGTTCTTTCATGCCAACTGCCAGCATGTTATCTCACAAGACTGGGAAACCCATGCTGCATAAAAACGTTTGCATGTCCAGACATTATGAATCTCAGGACCTCAAATTAGCTCCACTGGAGCTTAGATTGAATCCTGCCCAGGATAAAGTGTCTCTGGTCTATTAAAAAGATACTTGTTAGGACTTCCAAAGTCTTATTTCACTTCTTATTAATAGCAATCTAAATCTGAAATGACTTATTTTTATTGTTTAAATGTTTTTCATTTATATGAAGGCCATGAATTTATGTGGAAATTTTACTTAGGACAAATAATGTTTGGGTTTTTTTTTTTTCTTACTGTAGAAAAGAATTCCGAGGAAAGTTTGAATTTTCAAGAACATATCTGAGCAACAGTTTCAATACTGAATGTTGATGTTTTAAATTCTAAATTTTACAACTTACACTAAAGGAAGGGCATGCTAGGACCTATCTCAGAATCCCTGTGGGTACCTCAGCAAGCACTACTTAGATAAGCGGAGTTCACCTCAAGATTTATTTTCTTTAGTTTTGTTGGTTGTTGCTTGGTTGGTTGGTGGATCTTTTGGTTTGGGTTTTGGGTTTTTGTTGTTTGGTGTTTGGTGTTGAACCTCACACCTGCTAACCACACACTCTATGCTGAGCTACAATTTAGACTTGTACTTTTTAAATTTACATTATTTTCATGGTAATTCTCTATTGATGCAGTTTTCACCTATGAGTGAACACTTAATGTTCTAATTGCCAAGACGGTGTCTTTGTTCATTTGCAGTTGAAAAAGGCAATAGTGAGCAAACCAAAACCATGCCTGGAGGTTTAAATGCAGAGGGGTCCTGGAGGCAGGAGGGCCTGGCTCCATGGCATTGAAAACCAAAGACAAGCTGTGTCTTTATTTCGCTATGGGACACTGGTCAAAGCTGGGGCCCACTCTGGGCCCTTAGTTTCCTGTGTATAAAATGAAGTGGTAGCATCAAATGTTCTATAAATTTTCCCTAGCTGTCAAGTGATCTGTGGTCTGTAAAATATGAATAATCCCTCTTTTCCCAGGTTAAGGGGGAGCCCTAGAGTGGACTGAGATAACAAGGCCTGAGGTCCCAAGGCCTTTCAAAATTTTAAAACTGTGTAATTTGGGGCGTTAATATGCTGTGATGCGGATTGTGGCACTAAGGAGAAAACAAAATGCCTTCCCCAGAGACCGGGAGGGGGCGTTTACGTTTTATTAAGAAGAAGATGCAATGTGAGCAGGTTTCAGGACGGCAGAGATATTGAGTATTTTGTGTATGTGTGTGCCTGAAACTCATCTTAAGGAATATGAAGTCATTTCTTTCATCCTTACAACAGCCTGGAAGGGTGGGTATTGTTAACCTGTCCATTTTACAAATGAAGAGACTGAAGCCTAGGGGTTGCCCAGCTTGGCCAGGGCCCCTTAGTTCAGTGTCAGCTGGAACTGACTGCAGGTCTCTTTGACTCCAAAGTCCTTAACTGCTGTGCGTTCCCCACTTAATTTACAGAATGGACCAAAACTGGGAGGATGAAACGGTGAAGAATCTCATCTTTTCCTATTGCTACTTTTATTACCCTCCACAAGAGCTCTCGTTCTCACCCTTAATACTCTCTTCAGATCCCTTAGTTTCCCAGGCTCTTCCAGGTCTTTGGAGCCCAGTCCAGTATTCTCGGGTCCATTTTC
>PVLD010033876.1:0-13221 GCA_004027595.1 Dinomys branickii | reverse complement strand
TCTTATCTATAATTTGGTATTTCCTTTAATGTTTTTGTGTTAACTAATGTGAAGATAACTATGTAATACAACATCCAGTTCTAATTCCCTACTATATTCTGTATAACTTTGTATTTTCTGTATTGTTTATGGCTTTTCTGGTTCATATGTCTCCATTCTTTTGTCTTTAAAATAAAATTAAAAAAAAATAAATAAATAAAAATTAAAAAAATAAAAAACAATGATTATATCAAGAAGAAAAATATTTTCATGTCCATAGAAAGTTCACTGGACTTACCTCCCAGGCCAATTCTGAAGCCCTGACCCCAACACTTACTCCCCCCAGGGACATCTTTTCGGCTTTTTTCACCACTTTTCCTAGTCTAGAATTTAGCATAAATGAAACTGTAGCATGTGCATGCCTACATGAGGCCTGTCCTATGCGTGGTGGTTTTGATGTTAATCCATTCAGTGCACGATGTATTACAGGAAGCTGTCTTTGTACTGCTAGTACTCTGTTGTGTGGATATACCCCAGGCTTTCTTCTCTACTAAAAGGGCCAGCCCCTTAAGTGCCACATTGCTGATTACCAGTATTCAGTCATTCAATACCATGAACATAGGCAGTCGTTTCACAAGAATTAAAAAAGTTTTTTTGATATTTTGAAACAGGGTTTCACTATATAGTGCCACTGGCCCCAAACTCATAATGTTCCTCCTGCCTCAACCTCCTAAGTGCTGGATTTACAGGTGTGCACCATCATACCCAGCTGAAGTAGTTTTATATATATATTTATTTATTTATTTTTGTCTTTTTAGGCAGGGTCTTGCTATGCAGCTCAGGCTGGCTTTGAGCTCACTTCATAGCTCAGGCTGGTCTTGAACTCATGACAATCCTCCTGCCTCAGCCTCCCAAGTGCTGGGAGTGCAGATGTGTGCCACCACACCTGGCAATAAAGATTTCTTTTCTTTCTTTCTTTTTTTTTTTTTTTGGTGCTGGGAATCAAACTCAGAACCTTGTACTTGCCAGGTAGGCACTTGTGCCATTGAACTATATCCCCACTCCCCTTGAAGTAGCTTTAGAATTATCATAATGAAGCACTGTGAGCACATGTGTACACACTCACACACACCTACCCTTACCTATTAAATTTAAGAAGTATGTGCAGGTATATACCTTCATTTTATGTTGTGTTCAAAATTACTTGAATTAATTTTTCCTAAGTGCAATTGTGTTATTCAGTTGAAATATAGTTCAGTTAATTCAATTGTTTCCTTTAAAATTTAATTTAAATTTTTTATTTCAACAGTTTTTGAGAATATAGATCTTAACAGGTTGTATTCAAGATATAATATCTATCTAACTCTTGAATACAACATTAAATTGGATATGCTTTATAATCCAATTTGAAGATATTTTTATTGAATTAGTTAAATTATTTTATATTTTTACCTCAAATGATACATTTAGTTTCAACTTTTGTTATGGTATAATTACTGGGTGTGTTATGTTGTATTTTGTCCTTTAAAAATTTTTTCTTTTGCACTTAGGATTTTGTCTTTTTGTTCTAGTGATGAACTTTATAGTTTTAGCAGCCACTGTAGGTTTGTCAGTTTTAAATGATATATTTGGCTCACATCTAATAAGTATAAAAGTCAGAAAGCTAATATTTTTAGTTGCGTTACCCGTTTTGTGAGAGCAAAACATGTATTGTCATGGTTGCTTCTCTCATTGCTGAGATAAAATACCTCATGCCGAAAATTAAGGTAGGAAAGGTTCCTTTAGTTCACAGTGTGTGGAGGTTTCAGTCCATAATCAGTTGGCTCCAAGGCAGGGTGGCAGGGCAGCTGGGGCAACCATTCATGGCGGTAGAATACAGCAAAAGCAGCGAGAGCAGAGGGGACGCAAGCCCCTTTCCTTCCCTCGCATTGTGTACGGCTCCCTGCCCTAGGGCAGTGCAGCACTCGCAACTCCAATTCCAGCATTAGACAATGAATTAATCACAGACTGTAGATTCAGCTACCTCTGAAAAACCTGCCTCCCTGTGACCGCATGAGGCTTTCGAGGGGGAACATCTAGACACAAACCAGGTTATGTATGTATTATATTCTCTTCTGAGCCTCATCTTTGTTTTGGGCTTAGCTCTATAAAAATAAAACATCTGAAATGTTGATCATTAATCTCTGTCATTTTTATTGGATACAATTTATTTTCTAATAAATCTTCTGTAGAAAAATAGGTGTGCAGTGCTTTCAGAATTCTTCCATTTTAAATTGTTTTTCTATACCCTGGATATTTGAAGGATATGTTGGTGTATATAAAGTATCTAGCTTACAATTTCCTTAAACTTCTTGAAAATGAAGATTGCTTTTGTTTTGCTTTGTGTATTGCTTATAAAACTTGTGTAGCATCTGTAAGTTTTTTGTAAGTTCATGTACTTTTTTTCTTTCTTTTTTTTCCTCCCCTCAGATCCTGAGGAAATTATTTCTTTACCTTGAGAGTTTTGAAAGTATGTTCCAGAGTGGTACCTGGTGCAGCTTTCCACAGTGTTGATTCAGTTATTCTTTTATGCCTGAAAAGTTTTTTTATCTATATCTTAAAATGTTAGTTTTAAGAAAATATTAGTTTTACTTTTTCTTACTGTCTCCCTCCTTCCCTCCCTCCCTTTCCTCCTTTCTTTTTCTTTTCTTCTTTAGGGACTCCAATAAGGTACAAGTTGGATCTTCTTCATCAGACGTACATTTCAAACACTTCACTCTGACTATTTTTATTTCCCTGTTTAAAAAAAATGGCAGTTTTGTCCTTTTAGATCTTTTCTTTTTTCCTTCAATAATGTGATTACTGTTTTAATTTGAACATGTTAACCTGAGTGTCTTTCTCATTTCATTTTTTTCAGATATTACTTTGTTTCATTCGATCTGTTCTTGAATTTGATCTATGCAATTTTATTTTATTGTATTTATTTATTTTTTTGGTACCAGGAATTGAACTCAGGACTTTGCACTTCCCAGGCAGGTGCTTGTGCCACTGAGCTATATCCCTGGCTCTGTAATTTTATTTTGTACTCTTCTCTGTCCTTTTTTTTGGTTTTCATTATGGAATGGATCATTAAAAATTGTTTTTTACATCCTCAGATGATTCCTTAAAAACATAATTCATTATGGATTATTGTGCTACAGTTGCTTCTATATCATGAATTTATTTAAGGGTAGAATTTTTGTCAACTAAATTGTTTTGGGTCAACTAAAATTTGTCAACTAAATTTTTTTAGTTGTAGTAATTATGATAAAAATTTTTAAAATATTTTTTCCTATTTCTTACACATGGGCCCCACTGGTTCTACCCTTCTTTGACTCCTTGGTTTCTGAGGAACCCCACCCTTCCACTATTAATTTGATTTTGCTGGAAATAAGAGTTCTTTGAGACTGCCACTTCAATCATGATCAGTTTGTAGCTCCTTTTCTAAAGTATGTCATGAATGACCAAGTCTGACACCTACATTCAATTTTTGGTACAAATTCTAAATTTTAGAACTTATCTTTCTGGGAGAATTTTGTATCAACGTCTTTCTTTTTTATCCTCACTCATCACACTCAAAATATTGCAATACTAATGGAAATCTCATTTATGTCATTCTTTGTCTGCTAGCATTCTGTGATTTTTCGTTTCCATTATTTTGTGATTTGATATTTCTGGGGGTAGAGAATATTCGCACAGATTTGGAATCAAGTGACTGATGCTATTCTAAAGGCTTGGAAATGCCCAAATATTCTTTTTGTTATTGATTTGTAATTCAATTTCCTTCTAGGTAGGACATGTACACTGCATAATTACAGTCTTTTCAAAGTTTGAAATTTTTGTGGCTAAAGATGATTGCGTGTGCGTGTGTGTGTGTGTGGTGCTAGAGACTGAATACAAAGCTTCACACATGCCTGTAAACACTCTGCTACTGAGATACACTCCCAGACCATTAGTAAAATTTATACAGGTGAATATTGCACATATTCTTGAAAAGAGTATGAATTATGCCACTGTATTGACATTTGTCAGTTAGGTTCTGTTATTTAAACTGATACTCTTTATGTTAGTATTAATTTTCCCCTAGTTTTCCTGTCAGTTGCAGAGAAGTGAGAGAGATGGTAACGTTTCCAAGTATCTCTGTAGATTTCTATTTTTTCCTTTACCCCTTCAGTTTCCCCTTTCTGGGGTTTGAAGTTTTATTAGGCCCATGTTGTCAGAAGATACAGTCACATGTGGGGCAGTTAGTTGTGCTTGGTCACCGGGCCTTGTACTATGATGAAATGTTTTTCTTTTAAAGTCAGCGGCCATACTTATTGTCCTGAAATCTACTTGGATATTAATATCCCTAACTCAGATTTTTTATTACTAATAGGTTTTATGGTATAATATCATCCTTCCTTTTCATTTAATTGTTTCGTATTTAGTCATTTTTTATTTTTTACTATAATCACTTGTATATTTTGTTCTTTAAAAGTTTTATATTTGAAGTTCACTCTTGCAACAAATGTATAGTTGGGTTTTATTATTTTATTGGGTATGATAACAGTTGCCTTATAATTGCTGTGTCTCAGACCATTTATATTTATTTAATCACCAGCATGGTTGAACCTCTAGTCTGTCAGTCTTGTGTTTCATTTATTTTGGTGCTGCTGGTGTTATTTTCTTCATATTTTTCTTCCTTTTTGATGTGGATATGAGCATATTTTCTGTTTTTTACTGTTTTTATATTTACTTCTGTTTTTCCTGTTTTTTTTACAGTTTGAAATATACTTCTTTAACTTATTATAGTCTATTTTCAAATAATATATACCGTGTTGAGTGTAATTTAAGAAGTTCACAATAGTATATTTCTATCCTCTCATATTTTGTGCTTTTATTGTCACATATTTTATTTCTACATATGTTATGTGCTATTCTTACTTTTCCTTGAACTGACATATGTTTCACAAGAAACATGACAAATAATTTCTTATATTTACCAACATGTTTTCCATTTCTGGTGTTCTTTATTCCATTATAGACAACAGAAAGATCACTTTACTCAACATGTTTGGATTTTCCTTTAAATCCTTAGTAGTGTTCATAATTATTCTTTTAAATTTATTATCTAATTCAAATATCTGTCACCAATAGGTCTATTTATATAGAAATGTTTATATCTTTCTGGTGCTATGCTTCCAGTCATATTTAATGGTGTTAGGAAGCAGGGGGACATCACTGCTGAGAGTGAATTTCATAGATTGTCTGTAGAGGGTTGGATTCTGCCCTAGTAGGTGATTATTTAATTGGTAGATGAGCATAATTATGGTAAGACATTTTAACTTTGATAGTGTGAGTCCAGAGCAGTCTTTACTCCAGTGTTGGAGTAACTATACCCCTAATTCTGTTTTTTTTTTCTTTGGAGTTTTTTTTTTTTAATGTCTGGGCTGTTCAATAATATTTCATCAATCTGGTCAAAAATTCTGTGTGGCCTGATTCAGTGCAACCTTCTGAAGTACCACGGAGTTCATACCTCCCCTCACTCCTTTCTCCCTGACCTTGCAGATTTCTGCAGTCTTTCCTTTGTCCGGCAGACTCTCCACTCATACTGTTCATGCAGCTTCTACCCGCTTTGGCAACCTTGGCTTCGGTTTCTGCCTCTTCACTCTCACAAGACTGCGGTGCCGTACTCGAGCATGTTTCTTCTGGCAGGAAGCCAGGAGCACTGTGGACTTTGGTGTGTGTACGGTCTTTCCTTCCTACTGGGGTTGCAGTCCTGTGTGGCTGGGTGTCCCGTTTCTGAAAAGTGCTATTTAATGTATTTTATCCAGTTTTACAGTTATTTATGGAAGGAGGACTAGTTACTCCATCGTGTCTAGAAGCAGAAATCACTAGCCATTACTTTTAATTGAGATATTTCCGTGTCCCTAAGAATTTTAGTAATAATATATTTGAGTTGCCTGCTACAACTAGTTTATTTGATGGTGGGAGTAAACGCTGGGGGAATAAAGTTTCCCACATTTCTAAACAACTAAACACATGACAGAATATATTTATAACTTTAGGGAATGACACAAATGGAACTTAAAATTCCTACTGAGGAAAATAATACAGTTATTCCACAATGAGGTATTGTTAAATTGACAAAATTTTCACACATCCCTTGATATTTTATGACTCATAGACATTGTATATATAAGAAGTCTTTAAAATATCTACATTTTAAAGGTAAGAAAATGGAGGTAAAGATGGTTGAATGTGACACAAACCTTGTAAGTGCAATGGTCATTTGATGTTTTCTAGTCATGCGCTTGTGTTAGCAGGGGCTCTGGTGTTAGGAGAGCTTTTTTTTTCTCCTTAAAAATATGTGACTAGGGGCTGGGGATATAGCTCAGTGGAATAAGCGCTTGCCTAGCAAGTGCAGGGTCCTGAGTTCGATCCCCAGTACCACAAAAAAAAAAATGTGACTAATTAATAACATTTGATTGGACTGAGTTTTGTAAAAGCAAAAAAAACCAAAAAGTGTTTTGTTGGAAATAAGATTTAAACCAACAAGGAAGGGCTGGGGATATAGTTCAGTGGAATAAGCACCTGCCTGGCAAGTGCAAGGTCCTGAGTTCAATCGCCAGTACTGCCAACCCCCCCCCCAAACAAAAACAACCAACCAAGGGATATTTTTTCTTTTGTCACTCGTGTATGTGTGTATGAAAAGTTTTGGGCTTTGCTTGGTTATATCTAGGACTTTGTGGTACCCTGAATTTCGAATGGCACCTAGATTACAGGTAGAGATGAAGTTGAGGGTCTGGAGGTTAGGGGAAGTGACAGTCCACGAGAACGCACCGCATGAGCAGAAGGACTGAGCAAGTGCGGTGGGGTTTGGTAGGGACAATGGTGTGACAGTGCATGAGCCTGAACAATCCACAGCGAGGGCCACAGAATACTACCCCCACCTGAACTTCGAATGTCAGTTATGCCCGACAGTGTGCAGGCTTCTCATCTCCCTTCTGGTCTCCAGGGAACTTTCTATCCATTGGAAAGACTGACAATAAATCATGACATAGAATCCAAAGAAATTTTGTTATGTTTTAGGTTAGATTTGTGGTGCAGAGAGAATTTTATAGTTATGTAAGTAAATTTAAATTTTTATTAAAATTAAATTAGTTTTCCTTTAGAGTTTAAACTTACAAAGTTGATAGTCTATTTTGCAATATTTACCTCTCCTATAATTGATTATCTTAAACAGATTAAATTCCCTTTAGAAGTGATCTCTTTTAGGAATTTTGTTAATAGAATTTCCTTAAATATTTAAAGTAATTTATGAAGTTAATACACATGATTTAAAAATATATCTGCTATACAAATGGAAAAATAACATAAAAGCTTTCAAACACTAAAAATTCTGAGCTGGGATATAGCTCGGTGGCACAAGTGCCTGCCTGGCAAGCGCAAGGTCCTCAGTTTGATTCCTGGTACTAGAAAAGAAAAAGAAAAAGAAAAAGAAAAAAGCTCAGATACTTTAAAAACTCTGAAAAATCTTATAAATTAAATTTAGAAAGAAAAGCAAGTCAAAAGGAAAGATTTGACACTTTGCAAATAAGCAAGTTCTTACATACCATTCAATTTAAACATTACTGCTTTAAACTAAACTATATTTAAATTAGAATCAAAAGATCAATCTTTCAACTTGTCTAATAGATATTGATTTTTATATGTTAGGCATAGTTTAACAAATATACAGATTATTCTCAATTTTACAGAATAATTACTAGTGTGAGAGTTATTTATATCACAATTGATGTATCTGTTTCTGAGTTGTCACAGGTACTTATCCATTAAGAGAAATTGGACTTATTCCTTTGGTTAGCTGGGGTTGCTGTACCAGTATTTCCTAACTGTAGCTTGCCAGCCACTTAGGATGAGCTCATGTTTCTGGGCCTGGAAGACTTGGTAGTTTATCATGAATGCCAGTGGAGATTCTGAGCAATTTTGTAATCAGTATGACAAAAGGTAACTCCAAGCATAAAGCACTCAGGGTGAAATTCCTTTTACAAGCTGTATGTTGCAATTTTTAACTCCTTATTCAACATTTCTAACCTATTATAATTATTCACATTTATGGATGAGATGTGACTAACCATGCTCAATTTCTATCAAGCTTGATTAGATTCTCCCAGTCTATTTACTGTCTGATCCTTTTTACTTCTCTGATTATTGGCCACATTTCTAATGTGCTTTTAACAATGACCTTGTTGAGAAAATCAGATTAGAGTGGTGGTCAAAGTGTTGGAAATCTAAGAAAAAGCTTACTTCCAGCCTATGTTGAATGCCTTCTATTTCTGGCTCGCTTGAAACCTGTGCTTACTTCTACTTGCACACTTCTTAAAAAATAATCTGTTATTTTTGTTTTTTCTAGTAAAACCAGTGTGGTTGCTGAGAAGTTGGACTGTGTATCCTTTTGTGTGAAGTCCTTAATGATGCAGTATGTGCTTGGCATAAAATAGGGTCTTAGCAATATTTTTTGAGCAAGTAGGTTGTTGGAAAGTTCTAGAATTCATAAATCTTGCCTACAGGTAAGATTTATAATATTCAACCCATGAATGATAATCCAAATAGTTGTGATTATCAAGGGGTAATATATAGAGTGAGAAGAGTTTTCATTTCTGGCTTGATAGATGTTATGGTTTGTGTCTGGCTGTCCCTCCAAAGCCTCAAGGGTGCACTCAAGGGTGCAGGCTTCTAGAGTATGTGACTGGTCCAGTACTGGGTTTATGAGTGTAAGAGCTATACCTGCCTTGGTGGGTTGCATACAATGTAAGCGAGGGAAAGAAGCTTGCACTTCCAGCTGCTGCTCCTCCATTTTGCTCTAACTGCTTTTGCTGTTTTCCGCCGCCATGAACAGTTGCCCTGTGCCGTTTGTCACCCTGGGTTGGAACCAGCCAAGTATGGACTGAAATCTCCATAGACTGTGAGCTAAATAAACCTTTCCTTCCTTAATTTTGGGTGTCAGGTATTTTGTCTCAGCAATGAGAGAAAAATAACCAAGACAATAGAAATAGGACAGGAAAGTCAATGGATTAAGGAGACAGATGGAAATAGTAGGAAGCAAATTAACAAGTCATTTTATGGTAGTCAAGGAGCAGGGGTCAATAAACAGTACCAGATACTTCAGACAATAACCCTAAGCGGTGTGTGGCTATGGTGGTAAGGGAGGGGGACAACTGGGTGAACTAAACCCGTCACTGACATGCCAGCGCATTGAAGTCCAGCCAGGCTTCAGTGATTAAGGGTGGAAGTCAGACCCTGCAATTTAGAATCCCATGTTACCACATCTGATGGTTTTCTTTTAGGAAACTAACCAAGATTATTGATTAACAATTTCCTCAGGTGTTGTTGTAAGGATAGAAGGAAATAAATGCTGCCTTCTACATAAGGTGAATGACACTGAGATGTGCGCTTTAACAGAGAAGATGAGTGAATGATTTTGGAAATTGAGAGAGAAGAAGCAAGTCTCTTTCCTTGTCCTGGGTGAGCCTGCTCCCATCAGCTCTGTACACACCGTGCTGCTGATGTGTATATAACCAGTAAGCCATTGTTCTCCATTAGGATTTTAGTCACTGGCCTGAAGTTACAACCACTGGTCCTAATTATTTATGGAAGACAGTGATTTTTTATGTTATAACCACAGCACACATAGACTTTGTAGCATAATTAGTGTATACAATTAGTTTATACATTCAGAATTGCTCACACTGGCTTGTGAGATTATTGCAAATGTATAGAAGCCATGATCATCTCATTAAATGTGTGTGTGTGTGTGAATATGGAAATAAAATACATCAAAGGATAAAATGTCCCAGTAAGAAAAAAGATGTTTCAGAATCACAAAGCATATATAGTATAGGAAAGCATCATATGAAATCTAGGAGTCATAAATATATTTCTAAATTTTTCTGAAGGTAAAAAAATGAATTACATGCAAAGAAGCAGAGTATGGAAACATTGTAATCATGACAGTGATTAAATGTAAGCTTTTTAAAAAACTTGTTCAAAAACCTATTTGTCAAAATACTTAAGCATCATTTTGTATTCATAAAGTACATTTGCACTAAACAAAAGAGACCTTTTTTCTTGTTTTTTTGCAAGTCTTCTTATATCTCTAGTTTCTACTTTGACTTTCAATTGTCTGGAAAAGAAGTGAGGAGTTCTGAACTCAACTATGACTGCATCAAGGTCAGATTCTCTAGAAGACAGAATTCTAGGTTTTTCAACTTTAAAAATATGGATTTTTTTTCCCCCAACTAACTTGATTTTTTATCTGAAGCTGAATATAGCATCAGGGTCAGGACTAAACATTCTGGGCAAAGCTAGTCATACATAGGCACTGCCTAAATTGATGGTACCTGGAGAGTTCGGTGTAAACAAATCAGTTAAAAAACTCAGTTTTAAATAAACTTCAGCACAGTTTCACAATTGCCTTATTAAATTAATTTCATGATATTTAATAAAGCAGCACCTTTGGGAGTGCAAGAAAAGGGAAAAAAGAACTCACTCAGATATCAGTTCTTTTAGTTTTATCATTTTTTTATTTTAAAATAAAAGAAGAAAACATATTAACAAACAGACATTCATTTACAAAATAGCATAAGAACAATACAAACAATACAGAGTTACAGACAAAGTGGGAGGAAATTATTAATGGTTGTTGTATTACATATTGGTATTTTCAAAGTGGTTTCTCAGGAAAACAAACAGAGACATGCAATATTGATCAAACCAGTAATCATTAACTGTCCCTTTCAGTAAAGCAATAGAAGACAGTAGTACAACTGTTAGCGATCCTGTAGATACATACATATAGGATTTCCCCTTCTTTCCCTTCTCCTTTCCCACACACCAGTTGCCCATTACTTTTGAGCATTTTTCTTTCAATTCACAATGTCTGTCCTACCTCCTAGTTTTTATTCACTCTTTCAGGTTCTTATACTAGTGATACAATATGTTGCTTACAGATGCAAGTCTGATTTATTTCACTTATGGTATGTTCTCTAGTTATGACTATTTACCTATAAAAGCCTTGAGTTTATCTTTCTTTATAGCTGAGTAATACTCCATTATATAAAAGTACCACAATTTTTTTATCCAATCCTCAGTGGATGGCCATTTGAACTAAAATTCACGCAATAAGGAATGAAAAGGATGAAATTACTACACATTCTACAGAAATTCAGAAGATCCTTAATTCCTACTTTGAAAATCTTTACTCCTATAGGATAGAAAACTCAGAAGAAATTGACAGATTCCTAGATATGTACGAATTACCAAGGTTGAGTCAAGAAGTTATAAAAATCCTGACCAACCCAGTATCAATTAATGAGGTTGAAAAAAATGTGATTAAAAACTTACTGACAAAGAAAAGCCTAGGCCCTGATGGATTCGTAGCAAAATTTTACAAGACATTCAGAGAAGATTTAGTACCAACACTCCTCAAACTCTTTACTGAAATAGAAAAGGAAGCAATTCTCCCTAACTCATTTCTGGAGGCAAATATTATACTGACACCAAAACAAGAGAAAGACCCAACCTAGAAAGAGAACTACAGACCAATCTCCCTAATGAACATAGATGCAAAGATACTTAGTAAAATATCATTTATATTTTCCTAAAGTTAAGGGGACCATGAAACTGGACTTAGTCGTCTTCTCTCCTGTTTACTCAAGCTTTGGTTCTTAAAAAGCAGAAACACTTGTAGACTGCTGGCTACCCTGATGTTCTTCATTAGAAGTTTTCTCTTCATTAATTGCTGATTAAATTACTATTAGTGGATGGTCTGTTCAGCATCAGTTATGGGAAATATCTAAATGATAATAGGACCATAGGCCCTCAGATTTTATGAAATATGTCATATAATAAAAAAATTAAATGACTTTGGATCTGAACCCACAGAGTTGCCTCCCTTGTTTCTGAGGATCTCCACTATCCTAGATTCATGCTCAGTAAAGCAGAAGGGCTTGGTGGCTTCTGTCTTTTATGTTAACTGATGCTAGGATGGGACAGGAATAGTTACAGGTGGAACCGTGACCTTTCTAGATTTGTATGTTGAAATTCTAACCTCCAATACCTCAAAATGTGACTGTGTTGGAGACAGGATCATACAGAGGAAACTAAAATAAAGTTATTGCCATGAGACCTAATCTGATATAGCTGGTGTCCTCACTAGAAGAGGAAATTAGGAAACAGATTCATAAAGACAGAGGACCATCTAAGAGTCAAGGAGACTGGCCTCACGAGAAACCATCTTGGATTCCAGCCTCTGAAACTGAGAGACAAAAAAATCTGGTCTGTGGTATTTGTCATGGTAGATCTGGAAAACTAATATAAGGATAAAAATGAGTGTAGGGATAAAGAAGAGAAGAGAAGAAAGGAAAGGAAGATAGAAAGGAAAAGAAAAGAGAAGAAAATGAAAAGCTTTGTGAAAAATCCTGTGAAAATCAAAGTCTGTACATGGACATTGTTGGTGCCAGACTTACCATGGTGTGTGGACGGGTTTCCTGGGAGGTTCTGTGTTCCTCAGGCAGATTAACCAAAAGCAGAGAGCCAGGGATCTCTTGTGAAGACAGGGGATGAGTGAATGTACTCCAGTGATTTGCTTGACCGCTATACAGCCACATACACACCTAGCCCACTGGCTTATGAAGGCTAGCTGAAGGCTATTCTTTCAATTATTATCTAAAAATTACAGTTTTATCAACTTTTCAGGGAAGTAAACCATATCCTGTTCTTTTTTGTGACTTTATACAAAGCAGGTACATAGTATGAACCCCCAAATATCTGTTCAATGAAACAATACATTAGTTTGTGAGTAAACAATCCATTACATTAAGTCTAAATTATTTTGTTTTTCAAAATTATTTAGCCTCTTAAAAATGTATCTTTCTTTCTACTTCGCTTGTTATAACTGAGTAGTTCCAGCAGGTTGCTTATCAATTCCTCTTATTATGTATTGGTTTAATGGACTGCCCACCTGAATTTCCTTTCATTTACAGAATTTTTTTTTTTTTTACTCAAAGTTCACTTCTCATATCTACTTCATTTTTTTTTAAAATTTTATTTTAAAGACAAAAGAATGGAGACATATGAACCAGAAAAGCCATAAACAATACAGAAAATACAAAGTTATACAGAATATAGTAGGGAATTAGAACTGGATGTTGTATTACATAGTTATCTTCACATTAGTTAACA
>PVLD010033875.1:0-13222 GCA_004027595.1 Dinomys branickii | reverse complement strand
TTTTTATTTTTTTTTGTTGTTGCGGTACTGGGGATCGAACTCAGGACCCTGCGCTTGCTAGGCAGGCGCTTATTCCACTGAGCTATATCCCCAGCCCCCCCTTTCTAAATTTAATAATGCCAACATTAATCTCTCTTCTTTCTAGTCTTCTAGCCTAATTTGCATGGACCACAGATGTTGCCACTTAATTGTGATATGTCTTAGTTTATCCCAGAAGGCTTTTTGGTGCTACATGAACTCATACTACACACTGCTTTAAACAGAAAAGTAATTGCTGACGTTTAAAACAGTCAGATCTGGAATTTTGCCTAGTATAATTCTGTTGCTTACAAGATCCTCACATTTAGTCCATTTTCAAATGAGAAAATACACAGTTTAAAGGGCTTAATGTACACAGGTGACTCAGGTAGTCAATGGTAAAAGTGGAATTTAAACCCAGGCTGTCTTATTTTCAAACTTGCCTTGCCAGCATTTATTTGTAATTTTAGATTTTTCATATGAGTAAAAAGTTTTAGAAGGTTTATATTTTTATATACATGAAAGAATGACGTTTTGGTGTTACGTCACATTTTGATTCAATCTAACCAAGTATTTTGCAGAACTTGTAATCAAAATCCATAGTCTGAATTTTGTATCCTGGATAGGGTAGGAGACCGCCGTTTGCTAGGAAAACCTAACCAAACCAAATGAAACAAAAAACAAGAACAAATGACAAAGCCCATTCCGATGCTATTTCCTAGGAGAGTACAACTCTGTGGTGAATCAAGGCTATGTAAATTGGGTTCTGTGATTAATGCAATGTCATGTTGGCAGCCAGTGCACTATGTAAGAGTCAGGTCTAGTGCTGCTTTATTTCCTTAGAAGGAAATAGTCCTTGGTGTAGACGTTTAAAAATGTTTCCAAAGGCCTCAAATGTTCCAGGAGGGAGAAACATAGATGTACCGTATACCAAGCTGGAAAATCAGTAATGGGATCTTCAGTGACTTGTTCCTCTAGTGATGTGTTTGAAACACACAGTTTGTATCGAACAGACCTCAAATTTTGATGACTATAGCTAAAAGTTCTTTCTTGAGGTAGATTTCAATATTTATGTCATTGTTGAGAGGTCATGTATTTTAAAATTCCTGTCTTACAGAACCTTATTCATTAGCATAAATTTGTACATGGAGTGTTCTCATGTTTATCTCCCTGATGGAATGATTTTCTGTGTTCCATCTATTTGGTAAATTAATCATAAATTAGCCTTACTGAAATTATTTCTTTTCTCACATCTTTTTTGATATATACATTGCAAAAACACATCATATACACTTGAAATCTAGTTTAGACTCAGTCTCTGACACTTCAGGTCACCTTGAATCCTATTTTATATCACAATATTCTCAAGAAAAGCTTTTAAAATACTTTCAGCATGGTATTTTTAAAGTTATTCAGTTAATGTCAATAGGGTTATATTTTATATCAGTATAATATGAAAAGTATAATAGAAAGAATTATTTAAGAAACAAGAACAATAGAATTCTCTAGGATTGGCCACAGCTCTGCCTGTGTGACTCTGAACTAATTATAGAAACAAAGACCTTCAATTTTTTCATTAATGATGAAACACTGGTAGGTGATTTCTAACACACCCTTTAAAACCTGTGACGGAAATCCCATTTAACTGATTGCTCATCTGACTTATCTTTGCTTCGTATTCCTTCATGTATACTAGAAATTGTGAATCCATATACAGTAGTTGAATTACCATAATGAGATTCATTTTCTGGCACTGGTGTTAAGATTGAGCATTTTTACTATTGATGGGCAGAGCTGTGGTATTGTGAGACAGTATTTCTTATTATATTGCTTTTGTTGAGGTTAGTGAGTAGTGTAATCCTGAAAGCAAAATAAAATGTGGAACCAAACAAATTGCCTCTCATATTTACAGAGGGCAGGCATGCATATTAGTTGATATTATGCATAACTGAAGTTGTAAAATACTGTGCTAGTGTTTCAATGATTCAACAGTTAGAGTGCATTGTCGATCAAAGAGTTGAGTTTAATAGAACATGGCACAAAGTAGTGTATGCCAATTGCATATGGTTTTATATAGAGTCTTGAAAAATGTAAAGATTTTACAATTTTGCAAATATCAGAATTGCAGAATTGCACATGGTAGAAAGGGATATATTTTGGTATTTGAATTCAAGTGCTGGATTACATTAGTTAGGGATACAGCAATATTTGCAAGGTCTGTGTGACCTTTACATAGCATGATCTACTGAAACCTGTTGTTCCAAATATTTATATGTACACACATTGACATTTAAACAGAAAACAATGGGAAATAAATCCTCTCATTAAGAGAAGTGCAACTGACTGATTATTATTCTTGAAGCACTGTTGTCCTTTTCCTTGTGTGATAAATGTTTCTTTGTAAAGAAATCTATTGCTCTTAATAGAATACATCATTCCAAGATTGTGACCAAGGTTATAGCTATGATAATTGAACTTTCACTTGGCAACTTCAAAACATGTCAGAACAGGGGTGTTATTTGACGTTCTGTTGTTCACTGCTCAAATCTGTGTAATGTCTTGACTGAGGTGATGATTCTAACATGTTATTGTATTACTGTTTAGTACCATTATCTTCTCTGGGTATTAGGTAGAGGTAGGTGTTATTGACATAGTAGTTTACAATGCTAAATCTTTCACTTTGAGTATTTACAGTGTCACATAATATGCTCTATATTGGAAATACACAGGAGAACATGACCATTGTTATGCTCAAGATAGTTAAGATATAGAAGTTCATAAGTGTTCCTGGCTTTGCCAGTTTTCCCAGTGCCTACTACAAGTAACTATATTTTGTCTCTAATACCTCTCTGTCTCTCTCCATCCGTGTCCCTACCTCCCTCCCCTCCCCTTTCTTCCCTCCTTCTCCTTCTCTCTCTCTGTTCCTAAAATCTGATGTTCACCTTATTTTGGAATGTAAAAATTTGCACTCAGTCTTAGTCTAACACTTTTAGAGTCTAGAATAATCTAGACTAATCTTAATTACAACCACATGTTTCCAAGTATGCCTTAAAATGTTTGTAAAACTTCCACCATACAATCAGTTGCTACCACATACGATTCTACACATAAAGTGCAGGAGGTATAACTGAATAACTACATAGATCCCATCAGACCCTTAATGTCTGTATAAATTTAAGGAATTATAAAATTATTAAAATAAATTCTACAACTGATAAAAAACCCACATAATATCATATAACTTTAACCATGAACTAACCTGAACTGAAAATAATTATAATACGAATAATGGTGTGAATTTCTGTGTAATACTTGGCTGGAATATTTTCCCTACAATTGGACATTTTTTGCCTGTACTTAGCAGGCTCTTTCTTCCAGTCTCCTTTATACTTGATGTGATGTTTATTCTCAAGTAAAAATGCTGAAGTGACAATCTGGCCGGCCAGCCTTCTTGTTACAGAACTAAAAGCGATTCCTGAAAGTCTTCATGAAGCTTCTGCTTTGCAGTGATTCGTCCCATTGCACCACAAGGATGCATCTCCCCTGTCACTTGGTGAAAATATGTACATTAGACCTGATTTTTTTCTGAAAACCTGCAAGCGTCATAATTCATACTTTTGTTCCCTCTTCTATCAAATTAACCTTCTATCAAATTAACCACTCTTGAACTTCCATTAAATCTCTGACCCATGCTTGATGAAATACATCAGTGAAGCAATTTTATCACTACCCTTGTTATTTATTTATTGATTTTGCCAGGATTTTTCGGTTTTTGTAGTGAACATAATGGGATTGAATAACTTTAAAAATCCAAAGACTTTCTGATTTCAACATTGCACCTTTTACATAACCCAAATTTCTTTACTGGGCCAAAAATCATCTATTTGTAAGACTATTGAGTTTCTCTACTTTTTGAATGATAGAATTCCCAGACAGTTTTACAGTAACAGGGTTTGGAAATACTGCAGAGAGAAATAGTGAGGAATTTTTAGTAAAGGAAGAAAGTTGGCTTCATATCAGAGAAATCACTACCTATATGAGCAAAAGGGGAAGCCCAGACTGCTTTTATAAACAAGAAATTAGAATATCATTTTAGATCCCTTGCTAAATTGTGATTTATGTATATACTCCGTAAAATATCAATATTGTAGATATAGGGGAGTTTCGGGTTTTTTGTTTCTTCTGTTTTTTTTTTTTTTTTTTTGGTCTTTTTTTGTCTTTTTCGGACAGGGTTTCACTATGCAGTTTAGGCTGGCCATGAACTCACTAAGGAACCCAGTCTGGCCTGGAACTCATAGCGATCCTCCTGCCTCAGCCTTCTGAGTTCTGGTATTACAGGCATGAACCACCATGCCTAACTGATGTTTCTCAAGAATAGACAAAATATCGGTATCAACTCTGTAATATTAAGAGTCTTCTTATCTGAAGAAAAGCTGACGAAATAATTAACATGCTTATAAAACACAACCTTTCATACTAAAAAGACCTGTGAATATTTTGTGCACTTATTTTATGTTAACTGAAATGTATGTTTTTGATTAAGCTCATACTAAGTTTAGGACTTTCAACTGAGAATTCACTTAATAGGAAATGTCAGGACTTGAAATCCTAAGCCTCCTATCATATTCTAGAAAATCTGATCTAAAACTTAATAGGTTTGTTTACACATTTTGCTAAACCAATACTACCTGGTACTTTTAGCTAATTTAATATCATGAACATATTTTTCACAAATAAATCTTGGAATGAGATTTTTGGAATTTAATATTGCTCTCTTGATGTAAAATAAATTTTATATTAAGAATAACATACTAGGGGCTGGGGATATAGCTCAGTGGAATAAACGCTTGCCTAGCAAGCGCAGGGTCCTGATTTCGATCCCCAGTACCGAAAAAAAAAAAAAAACATACTAGGTTCCTTGATTTTAATATTCCCTAGGATTTAAACTAAAATAAAAAATTAAGGGAGATTAACTTCTGAGCAGATTTATATAAATAAATTCACAGGGGCCCTGTGGAACAATATATAGTCTATTTGTTTTATTTTCAATTGTAACAAAAAATAATTGTTTGCCAACATTTAGTAAATAGTGCAGTGTATTGTTCTGTGATGGCATCTTTTGGGTTTTGTGGAATTCTTAGAAATCCTTCACACTTCCCAATAAAAGGCATGAGCCTTTTATTGGAAAGGCTCTACTCTGGAGAGTAGATTGAGTTCAGGTCCACGCCTGAGCATCAAGATTGGTGCAAAAATTAACACAGCAGTAGGCATACTAAATATGTACACACCTACTTTAAGACAGGTTATGGGAAGAAAACAAAATCCCTATACTCTGTTGAAAGGATTAGTAAGCTTCCTAGTTTAGCAGTTTTCATGTGACTATAGTAAGTCCCATTTTATCTGTGAAAGTTCCTAACTAGAAAACTTGCTGTACAGAATCTTAACTACGTATACCAGACTGGTTGTTACCTTTCACTCTGCATTGATTTCCCTCCTACTCTCTCCATGATTTTCCACACTTCCTGATTGTAGTTTTTGTCCAAGGCCTGTACGGCTGCAACATCCTATGTTTCCATAATGTAGGCATGAATGTTAATAGATTATATAAGGAATGTTTTTCAGAGTAATAGTAATTCTTTTTCTGTGCTCCTGTATCATGCTGCACATCTCAGAGATGAGTAGCTATCTTATCACAGACTACTATCACCACACAGAAAATGTGAAGTCCTCCCAATTTACAAATGCTAATTTAGGTGAAAATTGATTAATGTATGGGTCCCTTTAAGTCAATTTAAAGTACATAAAGAAATTTTCTTTCTAGATACGAAAGTCTGTATCTTCCAGATGCACAATGAAGGAAGAAATTCTATGAAGGAGCAGGGGAGAGTTTTAAGCTTCTATTCTAGGTCTCCTGATTTTACTTTATCTCTGGAGATATCTTCCTGTTAAATTATATAACACCCTATTTCTAGAGTGTTCTAGGGCCTGCTTCCTTCTTAATGTTGTGGATGACCCCTATTATGGCCTGGTGTTTTGAAGCAAGACTTTATTGTAGGCAGTAAAAGTTAATAGAGAATTAACCAAGGAAATAACAATGAACTAAATAGTCTTTTCTGATGAATTATCACTTGGCATGCAGGGATTAATATCCCATCCCTCCTAACCTGTGACAAGGTACCCTACTGCTAAGTGCTACTCTGGCACAATCTTCAACATTTAATCCTTTCAATGGTACATTATGTTTCATTTTATTTTAAAATTTAATTTGTGATATTTGATTTCTTGTCTTTAACATCACTGATGAGAAAGGATGGTATTTATCCATGAATTCAACAATGTATTCCTATTTGGTAAAGCTGATATATTTAGAAATTTGTTTTAGTGAAATATGTGTGTGTGTATATATATATATATATATATATATATATATATATAAACATAAATATAAATATATAATATGACAAAGTTAATAATATATTCATACTTCCTTCAGTTACTATGCTAAGAATTAGTGGTGCTCATTTACCTAGTAGATTGATGTCTTCTTTTTAAAAATTAGACTTAAAAGCAAATTTTAAGTGTAAGATAAATTTATGTCTAGCTTTCACCTAAAGTATATGGGAAATTTGTGACACAAAGGAAAAACAGAATACTTAAAATATTTTTAAAATGATAAATGGAGTATGCCTTACCTGAAATTTTTGGAAACAGAAGTGCTTCAGATTCAAGTTTTTTCAGATTTGAAATATTTACATATACATAATAAAACAGCCTAGGGATGAGAACTAAATCTACACTCAAAATGGATTTACATCAAATGCACCTTATACGCAGAGCCTGATTGATACTCTGCGTAGTATTTTTAGTGTACCCACATTTTGACTGTGACTGGTCACCCAAGGTCTTGTATAGACTTTTCCTTTGGTAGAATCGTGCGCAGTACTCAAAAAGTGTGAGTGTGGAGCATTTCATATTTTCACATTAGAGATTCTAACTTATATAAGTACACCATAAGTCAAGTTTTCTTTTTTTAAGCCCCTATTTGCTGAGGTATATAGTGGTAACCTTTTAATTACTTTGAGGAATAATTAAATTTCACATCAGTAAACAAATTCTTGTAAGATTATGTTACTATTTTTATTATTTTTAGAGAGACTGATGACATTCTATCACTTGGTTTCATATTCATCTTTTTATAGATATTTAAATAGCAATATGTAATAATAGTATGATGAATAGTGCCCATAAGTCTGACAATTTGCTTGAAGAGCTAGAAAGAAAATGAAAATATAATTGGCACCAAACTAAAATAATAAACCGCTAGAAAGCAAGATTGCTTTGCTCAAAACCAATTAACTCAAAATCCATAGCGCAAAAGCCAAAATGGAACAGGTTTATACATGACAAGAACAACAACACAACTTTTTAACTCTGGATAAGTCAATTGTGAACCTGAAATGATGCATACTAATAAGACACTGCAACTTAGAGACCGTTCTCCAGTGTTGCCTTTAACAATTAAATAAGAATATACTAAAGACACAGGATCTATGTGAAGAGAAAGTATATAATTGCCAATTGAATACAGTAACCTTATGGATTAGTTTATAAGGATAGGTGAACAAGGTCTATTTCTTTTTGAGGTAAATATTTCATATATGTTCTAGTTTCAATTATCATGGAATATATCAAACAGAAGAGGTCTTAGAATGATTTGCCATTTTGCCATGATTTTCTTAGAAGAGCTATGCCTCCTGTAGTGGTAAATGTATTCACTGTTTTCCACATGCTTGGCAACAAGATATTGATATTGATATTTTCTGAAATTGATGAATGTGCAACTTGTTTGTGTTGCTGAGTCTTATATTTATATATTCACTGGTCCTTCTTATCATTTGTCTTACTACTAATTGTATATTCATGTCCTTTGCCAATTTTTCTTTTATTTTCTACTAATACATGTTTGCATTACATAATGAATGCATTCATCTTGGGGAGTTCGTACATGTATATGTGGCAGCCTAGCCCCTTCTCCTTCCACTCTCCTCCTCTTCTTCCCTCCATGTCTAGATCTCTTTCCCATTGATGAACTGTCTTACCACTCTACTCCTTCTTATCTATCTTTTATTTGGCTCTTGATATTACTTATGCTTCTTGATTCTCATATAAATCAGGTAATATTTAACCTATATCTCATTTATTTCACCAAGCATTGTAGCCTCAAGGTACATCCATTTTCATGAAAGTGACTCATATGTGTTCTTATTTATGGTTGAGTGTAGGTATGTATTTTTTTCTTTATTTACTCATTTTTTGATGGATTTATATACAAGTTCTAAAATTTAGATATAATGAGTTGTGCTTCTATAAGCACGCCATTTTGAAACTCCCTTAGCCAAGTCAGTTAGCGTGTGGTACTTACATAAACATGCCTATGCGTGTATCTCTGTAATATGATGTCTTTAAAACTTTCAGGAAGATATTTGGAAAAGGAATACGTTGGTTGAATAGAATTGCTACTTTTAATTTTTTGAGGATTCTCCATACTGATATTCAAAGTGATTTTATGAGTTTTCAGTCACAATAACAACATTCAAGTGTTCTTTTTTACCCTCAGCCTCACCAGCATTTGATGTTTTTTGAGTTATTAAATCTTACGCTTTCTGGAGTAAGACGGAATTTGAGTGTTATTTTAATTTGCATTTTTATAGTCAGGTATTGAACATTTCTTCAAATTAACTTACTGATCATTTATGTTTTTCTTCAAGGAAGTGACTATTAAAGTCAATTATCCATTTTTGGATTCTGTCTTTTATTTTGAGGGGCTTAATTTTTAAAATTTTTTGTATATTCTAGATATCGGTCCTCTGTCTGAAGAGTTGGTGTCAAAATATTTTCCCCTTCTAGATGTTGTCACTTCACTGTGCTAATATTTTCTTTGTTGTGTAGATGATTTTTAATTTGATTTATCCCCATTTGTTGATCTCTGTGTTACTTCTCACGAAATTGAGTTTCTGTTCAGAAAGTCTGGCTATTCCTATGTCTTCAAGAATTTTTCCTATTTCATCTGCTAGCAAATTAAATATTTCTGTTTTAATATATAGATCTTTGACTCACTTTGATTTTATATTAGTACATGGTAAGATATTTGAGTCTATTTTCAACTGATTGAGGACATGAAGGAAGCTACCATATGATAACTACGGACACTCACAAAGGAGGGCTTCAGGAACTACTTCAGAAAGTGACAAGAACAATGACATAACTGTGTGCAGGGGAAAGAAGGAGCATTTTTTAGGGAGATTAAAGACATTTTTATTGTAATGAAATTTTTTATCTAAGCACTCACTGTATTTTATGATCACATATCAGGTATGTATTTCTGTGGATACTTTTCTGTTCCATCTTTCATTTGCAAACTCCTGTGTGAACACATAGCTCAATCACTATAGATGTACAATAACTCCTAACACATAAGGCAGAGCTCTCAGATTTCTTTGAAAGTTTATGTACTAACACTGGTCCTTTGTCCAACTTCAGTTTTGAAAAACTATCAGCTACTATTTTTAAATCTTCTCTGCAATTCCATCTATTTTCTTTGGACTTGGATCATATTGTCCAATTTTTATGACTTTTATATTTTATTTTTAAAATTTATTTATGTCCTTGTATTTTGTTCTCAGTGAGTTTTTATTAGTATCTTCTAATTCACTGACTTCACCTTTTTCAGTCTAGATAGCCAATGTCTTTTAAGTATTTCATTTTAGCCTATATGTCCTTTCTAATTTTTCTCAATATCAAATGAGCATTTTTAAATTCTTATTTGATTGTATTATTTAGCTCTTTGTTCTTTTCTCGTAGATTCTACCTTTTCATTTTATTTGTTAGAAATCCTAAACACTATTTAAAAATGTGTCTCATACGTTTCTATGGGAGTAACTTGACCTCAAGTGAATGCATGATTGAATCATGGTTGTGGTGGTAATTTCTAACCCTCTTATGGCCTATATCTATTCACAGTTACCTGCATCATTTGGAGTGAAAAGGTTTCCTTTTTTTGTTACAGTTTTAATTATTTCTTTTTCCTCTTTTATTTCTCTCTACCAATTTTCTGTTCTTCCCATCTGCCTCCTTGAATGGCAATCTAGATGTAGATAGAATTTACTTTATTTAAGGGCTTTTCTCTGGCTTCATGGTGTGTATGTTTCCCTTGTCTCTTATTCTGTAGTTCTCTAGAAAGATAAAGCCTTGGGAAGTAGGTCAACAATACTTTTGGGGAACATTTATTGTAACCTATAGCTTTAAGCAGTGATCATAACTGTTTCTTCCTTTATATGTGGAATCTTAGAGAAGAAGCATAAATATGGAGACACTGTCAGTCTGGACAATAATGTGTCGGGCTCACTGCTACTATATCTGATGCACGGATGAGCCAAATTTGAGTCTAAGTTCTGTTGTGTCCTTGTGTTTCACTTCTTGGCCTATTTTTTCTATCATTGAGCTGTATTTTAAACAGGTAGCAAAGCATAAAATCTTCATGCCATTTTGATAAGTTTCACTTTTTTATATTTAATTTCAAGCTATTTCTTAAAATACCACTTAAACTAAAACTCACTTATACATATATTTTTGCTAATATAGAAACAATGAAGAGTGAAGATTGTTGTGTTTTGAGGAAAATATTTACATATAATTGTGATCCTAACATGAATATAAATCACAAAAATGTGTAACTTGTCCTATTAAACCTTAGCTTTCATTATTGTTTTTATGCATTTCATCTCATTTGAGAACACAGACTCTACAGGACTGCAAGTGTTGCCTATGCATATGGATTGTTCGTTTACTTTTCTGTCATACCCCTGGAAACTAGCATGGTAACTGCATTTCAACTCACAAATATAAAATCAGTGGGCATTTATGGGGCATGCAGGCATAGCCTTGCACAATAACGTCCATCCAATAGATTCTCAGTGAATATTTGTTAAATAAATGTGAGCCTAAGGTAATGAGCACAGAAAAATCCAATGGATTCTCTAAGAATATTTAAGAGTAAACTAATTCCATTGCATTTTCAATAGACTCCTTTTATATTAATTTTAAAATTTTTCTTGGTACACATTTCATATCAAGCTAATTTCCAAATAGTATTGACATATAGAAAAGGTGGATATAGTCGTCTATGTTTAAACAGTAATAATTATCAGGAAATATTTTTCTCTGCTCTTTCCCATTTTCAATTCTCTGATGATGATTTGAAAAATCATCGCTTTCAGAATTTTAGTAGGGAAGTGCTGTTCTTAGTCCTCTGAAAAGTAAGTGCCTAGGAAAATATAAAAATATTGTTTCTTGGTTTGTATCAGAGTTTACTGAAAAATAAGAAAAAGATCCTTTTAGGGAAGCAACACTATGTTGGTTTAAAAGCATTTTCCCAGTCCACCTTGTTAGAATGACCAAATTGCAACATAGTGACATGACCATGTATTGGCAAAAGGATCTATCATTCATTGTTAGTAGAAATACAAAATGATATATCTACTCTGATAGTTTCTTACAAAATTCAGCACACTTAACTGTTGATTTGGCACTTGCATTCCTTAGTATTTATCCAAATGAATTATAACATAAACACACAAGCTAGTGCTTAAATGTTTGCCAAAATGCAGAAACAGCTAAGTTGTCCTTCAGTACATGAAGCAATAAACTCGCACATCCTCATGATGGAATATTATTGAACACTAAAAAAAAATGAGCTATAATGCCATAGGATGAAAATATAAAAGAAGTTTAAATGCATATTATTAAGTGAAAGAAGATAATCTGAAAAGACTATTTGATTCGATCTGAAAAGACTGTTCAATTCCAAGTGTATCACTTTCTGGAAAAGGCAAAATTATAGAGACAGTGAAAGGACTAACAGTTTCCATGGATGTCAGATCTCATGGGGGAAAAGGAATGCACAGGCAGGCATGGGCACTTTCGGGACTATAAACCTACCCTGTATGATAATATAACGGTGGGTACATGTCAGTGTGTATTTGTGTAAACTCATGCAGTGAACCACACCAAGAGTGAATCCTAACAATGTATGGACTTTAGGTTAAACTGGTGCATCAATGTAGGTCCATTGATATCAATAAAATCACGACTGTAGTATTATATGTTTATAGTTGGAAACTGCAAACTACGGGCTCAGGGGATATATGCAAAATCTCTGTATCTTTCACTCAATTTTCCTAGGAAAATAAAGCTCCTCTAAAACTATTTTGACAGAAATAGTCACTTCAGACAAAACTTGGTTTTAAAACATCATTTTAAAGAACATGATTAATATAGTTTGGTTTGCTCATAAGTATCCAATAATTCCTTTGGAAGTGCTTACCTTCAAACATGTATTTTAAAATAAGGTCTCTCTGTTTAATGCCAGGGATTTTATTTTCCCATTCAGCACATATTTAACATGGTAATTAATTCAGCCTAGTACTATTCTGGCTGCCATTCAAAGCCTCATATGTGTCTGTTAATTTGTCACTAGTTTCTTATGCAACATCTTGGCTATTTAATACACAGTTAGAAGGTCAAAAGAGTCCTGTCCCAGCATGATTATTAATTGAATATGTACTACATAATAGAATTAGCTTCAGAACAAACCATCAATGGCAGATGATGCTTCAGCTATGCACAAATCTTTGGTGCAAGTGACTATTTAAATATGATAAAATGACGACAGCAAAGGGCCTGGAAGTGTCATAAACAGAACAGAGCACTAAGGATACCCCAGGCTAAAATGGTGAAAGGCAACTCTAGAGTCATCTGCTGTAATATATTTGCCAGTCATTTCACCATGAAAATAATTGTTTTAGATAAATATTTCTATCCCTCATTTTCTTAGAAAATCTTTGAAATTCTGTAGGAACACTTAGGAATATACTAATTTTACAGAAACTGATTACAAAATATAGTATGTTTTTTATTATGTTTGATGATTGCAAAGCACAGTTTGCTTTTCTTTTTTTTTATTTTAGAAACATAAAAGTACAAAAACCTATTGACAAACAGACACCCATTATCATAGAAAATAGTACAATCACAACTAATCTATAGACAAGGTGATATGGTCTCAACAGTTGTTGTTGCTTTATCCATTGATATCTTCGAATTGTAGATGTATGGACCCATATACAGACATGCAAATTTAGTCAGA
>PVLD010033874.1:0-13223 GCA_004027595.1 Dinomys branickii | reverse complement strand
CCCACCAGCAGTGTAATAGAGTCCCTATTTCTCCACAGCCTCGCCAGCATTTGTTATTGGATGATTTTTTCATACTGGCCATTCTTACTGGGGTGAGATGGAATCTCAGTGTTGTTTTTATTTGCATTTCTCGGATGACTAAGGATGTGGAACATTTTCTCATATATTTATTTGCCATTTGTATTTCTTTATCTGAGAAATGTGTATTCATCTCAGATGCCCATTTCTGGATTGGGTCTTTGAATCTGGATAGGTACATGTTTTTTAATTCTTTGTATGTTCTAGATAGAAGACCTTTGTCTGAGGGACAGCCAGCTAGGATTTTTTCCCAATTTGTGAGTTTTCTTTTTACTTTGCTGGTGATTTCTTTAGATGTACAAAAACTTTTCAGTAGGATGAGGTCCCAGTTCTTGCTTCTTTGAAGTGTTTCCCTTGCTGTTTCATTTTTCTTCATGAATTCTCTGCCTACTATGTCTTCAAGATTTTTACCTACTTTCTTTTGCAATAGGTTTAGAGTTTCTGTTTTAATATTGAGACCTGTGATCCAATTTGACCTCAGTTTGGTGCATGGTGATAGACTGGGGTCTATTTTCAGTTTTCGGCAAGAGGCAAGCCAGTTTTTCCAGCACCATTTATTAAACAGGTGATCCTTTTTCCAGTGAGTTTGGTTGGCACCTTTGTCAAATATTAGGTAGCTGAGTGGGTTTTTCATTGTGGTTCCATCTTCCAGTCTGTTCCATTGATCCTCAGGTCTGTTTTTTAGCCAGTACCAGGTTGATTTTATTACAGTAGCTTTGTAGTATAATTTCAGGTCAGGGATTGTGATTCCACCTGACTTGTCCTTGTTGCCCATGATTCCTTTTGATACTCTGGGTCTCTTCTGGTTCCAGATGAATTTAAGGCATATTTTCTCTAGATAGGAGAAGTGTGCTAATGGTAGTTTAATGGGAATTGCATTGAATCTGTACAACAGTTTTGGTAGTATGGTCATTTTTACAATGTTAATTCTTCCTAACCATGAGCAGGGTATGTTTTTTCATTTATTGAAATCCTCTTCGATCTCTTTTTCAGAGTACTGTAGTTTTCACTGAATAAATCTTTCACATTCTTTGTTAGATTCATTCCTAAGTATTTCATTTTCTTGGTTGCTATTGTAAACGGTATGATTTCCTCAATTTCTCTCTCAGTCTGTTTGTTGCTCGTGTATAGGAATGCTATTGATTTTTGGGTGTTGACTTTGTATCCAGGTACGCTGCTGAATTTGTCAATTAATTCCAGGAGTTTTCTTGTGGAGTTTTTGGCATCCTCCATGTATAGTATCATGTCATCTGCAAATAGTGATAGTTTAACTTCTTCCTTTCCTATCCTTATTCCTTTTATTTCTCTCTCTTTTCTAATTGCTCTGGTGAATGCTTCCAGGACTATGTTGAATAGGAGTGGTGACAATGGACATCCTTGTCTTGTTCCTGACTTTAAAGTGAAAGTTTTCAGTTTTTGTCCATTTAGTGTGATGTTGGCTGTTGGTTTGTCATAGATGGCTTTGATCAGATTGAGGTAGAGGCCATCTATTCCTATTTTTTCTAAGGTTTTTAACATGAATGCATGTTGGACTTTGTTGAAAGCCTTTTCTGCATCTATTGAGATGATCATGTGGTTTTTGTCTTTGGCTGTGTGGATATGATGTATTACATTAATTGATTTGCAAATAATGAACCATCCCTGCATTCATGGAATAAATCCTACCTGGTCATGGAGTATAATTTTCCTTATGATTCGCTGTATTCTATTTGCCAGTATTTTGTTGAGTATCTTTGCATCTATGTTCATTAGACAGATTGGCCTATAGTTCTCTTTCTTGGTTGGGTCCTTCTCTGGTTTTGGTATCAGTATGATACTTGTGTCCCGAAACGTGTTAGGGAGAGTTGCTTCCTTTTCGATTTCATTGAAGAGTTTGAGGAGTGTTGGCATTAGATCATCTCTGAATGTTTTGTAGAATTCTGTTGTGAATCAATCAGGTCCTGGGATTTTCTTAGTTGGTAAATTTTTAATGACATCTTCAATCTCGTTAATTGATATTGGGTTGTTCAGGATTTTTGAGTCTTCCTGACTCAAATTTGGTAATTTGTACATTTCCAGGAATCTGTCCATTTCTTCTGAATTTTCTGTCCTATGGGAATAAAGATTTTCAAAGTAGGTATTAATAATCTCTGGGATTTCTGTGGGATCTGTGGTGAATTCATCTTTTTCATTCCTTATTGTATGAATTTGAGTTCTTTCCCTTCTTTTTTTGATAAGGTTGGCTAGGGGTTTATCAATTTTATTTATTCTTTCGAGGAACCAACTCTTTGATTCACTTATTTTTTGTAGAGTTTTGTTCATCTCAATTGCATTAATTTCTGCCCTGAGTTTTATAATCTCCTCTCTTCTTTGGGCTTTTGGTTTGGCTTGTTGCTCTTTTTCTAAGAGTTTGAGGTGTAGCATTAGGCTATTTATTTGCTGTCTTTCTATTTTCTTTATATGTGAGTTCATTGCTATAAATTTCCCTCTGAGGAATGCTTTCATTGCATCCCACAGATTCTGATAGGATGTACTTGCATTTTCATTTATTTGTAGGTATTTTTGAATTTCTTTTTTAACTTCTTGTGTGACCCATTGGTTATTCAGGAGGTTGTTGTCTAATTTCCAAGTGTTTATGCGGTTTTTGGAGTTCCCTTTGTCATTAATTTCCAGTTTCATTGTACTGTGGTCAGATAATATGCATGGTATAATTTCAATTCTTTTGCATTTAAGTAGATATGCTCTGTGGGCTAGAATGTGGTCAGGTTTAGAGAAAGACTCATGTGCAGCTGAGAAAAATGTGTATTCTGATTTTGTGGGGTGGAAAACTCTGTATTCATCTACTAAGTCCATTTGTTCACACTTTTTGTTCAGGTCTGTTATTTCTTTGCTGAGTTTCTGTCCAGTTGACCTGTCTCTTTGTGTCAGAGGGGTGTTTAGGTCCCCCATTAAAATAGTGTTATTAGTTAGTTGATTTTTCATGTTTGTTAAGACTTGAGTTGTAAATTTTGGTGCTCCATTGTTTGTTGCATAAATATTTAGGATTGTTATCCCTTCCTCTTGCAGCTTTCCCCTAACTATTATGTAATGGCCTTCTTTATCTCTTTTGATTGTTTTTGGTTTGAAGTTTACATTGTCTGCAAACATAATTGCTACCCCTGCTTTTTTCTGGGTACCTGTTGCATGGGAGTTGTTTTCCATCCTTTAACTTTCAGCCTGGAGATTTCCTTTTGAGTAAAATGTGTTTCCTGTATACAGCATATCGTTGGATTGTGTTCCTTAATCCACTCTGCCAATCTTTTCCTTTTGACTGGTGAATTGAGGCCATTTACATTAATGGTTATCATGGTTATATGTTGGCTTATTCTAGTCATGTTATTTACTTGTTGTTGTTTTCCTTCATTCACTGAATGTTTACTTACTTGTTCTATGTAGGGAGTTATTTCTATCATTGTTCTTGGGATTGTGGTCTCTTTTTTCTCTGTCTAGAATATCTTTTAGTGCTTTTTGCGGTGCTGGTTTGGCACTCATGAAGTTCTTCAGTTGTTCTTTGTCGTGGAAATATTTTATTTCTCCATTGAATTTGAAGGATAGTTTTGCAGGATACATCAGTCTGGGTTGGAAGTTGTTTTGTCTCAGAATCTGTAATATCTCACTCCAAGCTCTTCTTGATTTCATGGTTTCCGTTGAGAAGTCTGCTGTGATTCTGATAGGCTTTCCTTTTTAGGTGATCTGTTTCTTTTCTCTAGCAGCTTTCAATATTACGTTCTATTTCTGGATATGTGGGATCTTGGCTATTATATGTCTGTGTGTGGTTTTCTTTGGATTATGGCTTGTTGCGGTTCTATATGCCTCGAGTAACTGTACTTCAGTATCTTTTACCTTGTTTGGAAAATTTTCTGCTATTATTTCAGCAAGTATTCTTTTTATGTCTTTTGTGTGGTCTCCTGCTGTTTCACTTACTCCTATTACTCGAATGTTATTTCTTTTTGCCTCATCTTGCAGCTGTTGGATTGATTTTTCTTGGGTCTTTGATGATTTTATGAGATCCTTCCTTTCATGCTCATAAGCTGCCATGCTGTCTTCAAGGTCTGAAACTGTGTCTTCGGTTTCATTTAAGCAGTTTTGCAAGCTTTCAATGGAAGTTTTGAATTCCTGGCAATCTCTTTGGACCTGTTTCATTCTTCGTAATTCATTCCTAAATTGCTCATGTAATGTTTCCATTTGTTTCCTACTTTCTTCTAATCTTTTATCTATTTCTTCTCTATGTGTACAGAACATTTCTTCCATTATAGTTTTCAGTTCATTTTTTATCTGCAAGACTATTTTAGGTATGTGGCTTATTTCTGCTTTAAGCTCTTCTATGGCCTGTTGGAGTTCTTTCATTGTTTCGGATGCAATCATTTCAGAATTTGCAGGTATGTGATTTCCTAGTTCCCATGTATCCTTGCATCCAGGACTTGTTCTGGGTGGGGTTGAGTGCTGAGACTGTGTTTTGTTCTTCTGTCTTCCCATTTTTGGGTATCAGATTCAAAATATTGAGTAATAAATTACCCAGGCAGTTCACCAGGCAAAGGTCTGTTGCAAAGGCTGCTCCAATGACTCCTTCTTTTCGGGAGAATGTCCCTTAAGCTTTCTGCTGAGAGTTCCACTCAATAGACTGCTCATATGCTGCTTTGTGTGCTGCGCTACTCCTTACCCAGAGACCTGGCTGGGCGCATAAACAGCTTGCCTCCCTGGGGACCTTGCAGGCAGGGGGTTGCTCAGGTGTTCCTCCCTGTGTGGAGCTCCTCCCCCACTCAAAAAACCCGGTCGGGGCGCCCAGCCAGCTCTTCCGTCCCAGGGTCCGTGCAGTCAGTAGTGCTGCTCGGATGTCCCTCATTGGGCGGGGCTTCTCCCTGACTCAAAAAACTGGTCAGGGCGCCCAATCAACTCACCCCGGGATTGTGCAGGTAGGAATGCCGCTCAGATGTATCTCCTTGGGTCGACCTTCTTCCCGACTCAGAAATCCGCCTGCATTGCTCACTCGGCTCACCCGTTCCGGAATCCGTGTGGGCAAGAGATCCTCAAATTGCTAATATTTCGTGCCTCGCCCACAATGCGCTGCCCCCTGGTGCTTCTCTGCCTCCTCGGCATTCTCGCAGGAGCCCCCGACCGCAGCCGCGACAGTGCCCGCTCTCCATCCGAGGATGGTGCCAGCTGCAGGGGCGGGGATCTGAGAAGGATCCCGGTCCGCAGCCCGGATTAGCGCAGTCTGCCTGAGGAGCGCAGTCTCCAAGTTTGCCCTGCTCTGCCACCACCAAAAATTTCTGGCCACAGCCGCCTGCGAGCCATTCGGGGTCGGGAGATGGGAGGGACCATCCCACCGTAATCGCCCTCTTGTAAGTTTTGGTATGCAATTTTTTTCACTTAGTATTTATTTCAAGACCGGAAAAGATTGACTAATCATAATAAAACTACTATAACCTCTTATAATTCAGGAACACTTAATATAAAACTGATAAAAGTGCAAATACAACCCCTAAACAGTATACTACATGATTTTCCAAAGCAATGGCTATTTAATGAAATAAATAGTAACACTAGCATATCGAAGAACTTACAATGAAAATGTAATTAGCAGAAGGCTATTCAGACTAAACTCAAATCTGTCTTTACAATTTCCATGTTTGTTTACAACTTTGCTTGGTAAAGCCACTAAAAAATCAGATAATTGAGGTATCTTTCAAGCATGGGATTTCTAACATCAACAATTGTATTTTCAGGGTAGGGGGTTTGGGGTAGAAGGTTTAACTCAAAGGCAGAGTGCTTTCCTAGTGTGCACAAGCCCCTAGGTTGAATCATCTGGATCGTTTTTTTAAAAAATGCTAAATATATTATCAACAAATGATAAAATCACAAGCTGCACTGTTTGTCACAAATTCATACAACACAAGGTAAAATGCAGCTAAATGTGGTGGCACACACCTATAATCCTAGCATTCAGGAAGCTGATGCAGGAAGCTCAACACAAATTTGAGGCTACCCTGGGCTACATATTGAGACCCTGTCTCAAAAACAGATAACCCCATGCAGCACACGTACCATAGGTTAACCACCAGTGCGCTAGGCCAATGCTGTTCCACTGACCTACATACCCTGTCCCCTATATTGCAGTTTTAGGGAAGAAAAGCAAACAAAGTCATCTTTCAGATTCTTCAGAATTTTACACATAGCCCCTTTGTTATCTGTGCTACTTTCTTAATACAAAGTGCTCATTTTTACCCCTTGGAAAACTATTTAAGAATCTGTTAAACTATAAAAGAGCAGGTTATTTATTTTTCATGTGATTATATGTTCCATAGTAAATCTAAACTGTTGTATTTGTGCATGCTTAATATAATTTTAATGCTAATGTATAGAGTATTTGTAGCTTGAAGGAAAGGTATAGATAAAAATTTAATTAAATAGTCTTCACACATTACATCTGTCGTTTTCCTGACTTTGGCCAGTTGAGTCTTTTTGTTTATAAAGATAAAAGGCTGGAATCTTTGGATATCTAAGGAAATGAAGGTTATAGTTTGCTCTGTGTTGCCTCAGAGAGTACAATGAATCATTTTTCACTTTGGTAACAGATTGGGAGGAGCTGGTTGGGAGGGGAAGGGTTAAAATTTGAAGTAAGTAATTTTAAAGGTAATTTATTTTTCCTAAATACTAATATGTAATAAGAATTTATAAAGTATGCTGAAAAACATATAAAGTTGTTGGAGAAAAGGGGTTCATGCATAAATTCAGTTAAGTTGGTATGCATTTTTAAGTCTAATTTTCTATAAAACAATCATATCTTTTCCTTTTCCCTCTTGTTTTTGTACATATGATGGTTAATTTAAGTATCAATTTGACTGATATATGAGATGTCCAGGTATCTGACTAAACATTAAATTGGTTATTTCAGTGAGGTTGCTTTGAGGTGAGTTCACTTTTAAACTTAAGAAAGAGAAACAGTTTGTTTCCTATAATTTAGCAAGAGTCAACCAATAAGTTGAAAACCTGGACAGACCTGCTGTTGCACTGAATAAGAAAGAATTTTTCTTGCTTCAGTACCTGAGCTGGAACATGGGTTTTTCCTGTCTTCAGACTTAACCAGAAACGTTAACTCTTCCTTGGTATCAAACCTAATGGCATTCAGGCTGAAATTATAACATTGGCTTGCCCAGTTCTTTAGCTTGTCAATGGCATATCTTAGGACATACCAGCCTCCATAACCATGTAACTTAATACCTTATAATAAGTCACACACACACACACACACACACACACACACACACACACACTAATGTTAGTTCTATTCTTCTCAGTACCCTGATTAATATAGTATGTTTTTCTCATACTTGGTAGTTAATAAATATATATTGATATATATTTCCAACCTCTTCCAAGCACCACCTGTTGAATAGGTTACCTTTCCTCTAATGTATGTTTTTTCCCCCATTTCAGATATCAAATAGCTGGGTGTGTCTAGGATTTTTTTATCCTCTGTTCTGTTCCATTGATCCACATGTCTGTGTTGTGGTGTCCTGCCATTTTAAAATCGTTTTTGCTTTGTATTATAGGTTAAAGTTAGGAATTATGATGTCTCTTTCTTTTTTGCCCAAGACTTCTTTTACTACTCTTTGTTCTTTCAAATTCCATGTGAATTTTAGGATTATCTTGTCTAGATTTGTGAAGTATGCTCTTGGTATTTTGATTAAGACTGCATTAAATTTATATAACAATTTTGGGAATATGCCCATTTTGAGCATTCTGCCTATCTAGGATCAAGATACATCTTTATAGTATCTGAAATCCTTTCCAATTTTATTGCTCAGAGTGGTATAGTTTTCTTTTGGAGGTCTTTTGCATCCTTGGTTAGATTAATTCCTATACATTTCATTTTTGTTCATGTTATAATGAATGGCATTTTTTAATAATTTTCTCATCAGTAAATTCATTGCTCGTGTACACAAATGATTTTTTACCCTGCTGTATTACTGAAGTTAGTTATTAATTATAAGATACTTTTAGTGAAATTCTTTCAGTCTTCTATCAAGTCACCTGCAAATAATAACTTGAATTCCTTTCCTATATGGGTACCTGTTTTTCTTTCTCTTACCTGATTGCTATAGCTCATTTTTCTAGTGCTATGTTGAATAGAAGTGGTGATGTTGAACAACTTTGTCTTTTTCCTTATTTTAGTGTCAATGGTTTTAGTTTTTTTTTTCCTTAATATAATGTGTCATAAAACCTTTTTATCAAATTCAGGTATATTACTTGTATACCTATTTTCTTCAGGGTTAATATCTCAAAGAGATGTTGGATTTCGTTGAAAGCCTTTTCTGCATTTATTTATATAATATTTTTTTACCTTGATTCAGTTTATGTGATGTACTACATCAATTGATTTGAACATGGTGAATTCTCTTTGCATTTTTGGATGAAATCTACTTGGTGATGATGTATGAACTTTTCTACAACATGCTACATTATTTTCACTAATATCTTGTTTAACATTTTTTGAAATGGTTAGAAATTTCTGAAAGCAAAAACAAAAACATAAACTACTAAGATCTGTCTTAAGTCAATCAAATAAAGCATTTCACAACTATATGAGAAAGTGAAAATAAAACAAATAAAGTCAGTTATATATTTAGCAACATTCTTGGGAACCAATTAAGAATTTTACTCAAAAGAACACTTATCTACTTTTGCATGTTTTACATTATTATACTCATTAGAAGAAATTATGTTATTACATCACTTCATGTTGGTAACCTGTCTTATAAATTTAAATTCTCAATATAATGTTTTATTATGACTAGATTTGAATTTGTGAGTTGAAATAAGGTTAAAAGTTTACAAAATGTTCATTTGTTCATTGATAATTTGACAGATGCAAATTAAAACGACACTGAGATTCCATCTCACCCCAGAAAGAATAGCTTTCATCAAAATATCAGTTGATAACAAATACTGGACAGGCTGTGGAATAAAAAGATCCCTTCTCTACTGTTGGTGCCAGTGTAGACTGGTACACCCACTGTGGAAATCAGTCTTGAGATTCCTCAAAAAAGTAGGATTTAGGTCTCATTTTGTGTAGCTATTCCCCTTCTGAGTATCTTCACAGAATAAAAATCATACCACAGTGATATATATGCACCCATGTTTATAGCAGCACAATTTGTAATAACTAAATTTGGAAACAAGTCAGTCGTTCATCAGCCAAAGAATGAATAAAAAACGATATTTTTATGTAACTGAGTACTATTCAGCCATAAAAATTGATAAAAGAGAGTCTTTTGTAAGTAAATGGATGCAACTTGAGACCATACTCATAAGTGAAATAAGTCAGATCTGTATATGTAAACAACAAATTCTTTCACTCATGTGAAAAAACAAACAAGTAAATAATATCCAAAATGTATGATAGATACTGTGAATTGGGAAGAAACTGTTCAAGAGAAAAGGCAAATTGTGATGGGGAAATAGGAAATGAAGAAAGAAAAAAGATATGAATGTATAAGATTGCTAAGGTTGTAATACAGCTAGTTTCTTTTAGTTCATTAAAAAAAGTCTTGTGCTAATATTGTGTAGACAAGATAGCATATGTATATCTTCTCCTCTGAATAGTTAATAAGATGACAATACACAATGTATCAACTATTGTAACTGTCCTAATAACCTGTATTGAAACTCAGTTGTATTGTTATGTTTATCTTTTCTTAAAAGGAAGGAACAACTGGGATGGGGGAAAGGAAAAAGAAGGATATATATATATATAATCAGGAGAGAGTTATTTTGTTCTCGTCTTTGTTAACTTGTTTTTTCTCTTTAAAATAAAAAGGAAAGTTTATTATGAATAAATTCAACAATAAACTGAGCATACAATTTGAATATCAATCTATTATATAAATATATGTTTCCAGGGTTTTCAAAAGTTAATACTCTTACCATCTTGTATGGTAAAGCTCTGCATCATTTCCAAAGATGATGATGATGATGATGATTATTATTATTGTTATTATTATTTTTCCTTGTTACTGTCTTTGATTGTTTGATCAATCTTACACTCTTATGTCTAGTGGACTGCACATTTTGCTGAAGATAACAATATGTAATATAGCAACCATTGTAAATTCTATCATTTTGTTTTGAGGTCAAGTATCATTTTTTTGTTTTTGTATTGTTTTGATTTTGTCTTCATTGTTGTTTTGTCAGTTAACTTTTTAAAATAAATAAATAAATAAAATACCATGTAATTTCATATGTGTAATCTAAAAATTTTGAATAGAAGTACAAAACAAAATGACTAGAGGATGGGTAGGATGGGTTAAAAGTTAGCTGAGAAATGGAAAATATAAATAAATGGCTCCAAAGTTCAATTAGGATAAATAAACTCTGTTGTTCTATCAGTAATAAATTCTATTGCACAGTATGGTAGCCACAGTTAATAAAAATGCATTGAATCTCTCAATATGGTAATATGCTCAAAGAAGATTAATCTAATAATTTAGCAACCTGGCAGTTGCCCAAGATGGGGTAAAACTTTAGATGTTTAAAATGCATTCAAAATAAAAATAGGAAGGCTGAAATGACAATAGTCCCAGACAACCTGGTGATAATATGAAGGGACAGTTTCCTGTATCATCAAAACAGAAGGTTAACAGGAGGTAAGGGAGCATTAGCAAAAGCATTTTCCATGCTCTCCTATCCTAGAACAACACTATTACTCTCTATCATGTTGTATGTCTATTAGATTTATATATAACTTTGGAGTGATATGCTTGTAAAAATCTTTGAATATAGTAAAATTATTATATGCTTTAAATTAGTTAAATTTTGGTGTATAAATTACAGCAATAAACTTTTTAAGAATGAATGGAGTATAAAAAAATAAATAAATATCCAGGATCACCCAGCTAATTCAAATTCCACCATGATTCAGGAGTTGTTTAAAAAGCATCATCTATCAAACTTATAAAAATTTAATACAGGGCATGGATCATAGATTAAATTTGTAATATAAATGAATAAACTGTAGAATAGAAGATACATCAGACAAATTATCCAGTCATGGACACACTCTCCAAAGAGTATTTTAGAGACTTGTAAAACAAACAATATATGCTCAAGGCTTCTCTTTTATCCCAGTATCAAATATATTTTTTCATATATCTGTTATGTATTGTTAGCTGAAAGATAATGAACAATGCCTTTCATTTTGAGCTAGGAAATCCCCAGAGATAGCAGTGTTTTGCTAAAGAGTGAAAATGAAACATTATTGAAGAATTTGTTTGAAATATACTATATTTGTTGTTCAATGCTTCAAATATAACATTACAGATTGGTAAAAATGCATGCCGTGTTAATATAGGTTCTTTCAGGATGCAGATGTTGTGAAAGTTATAACCTAGGTTTTCTCATGTGAGCACTGTGGAAGAAAGAAGAAAGGAAACTACATTTTCCTACGTGTATTACAGGATCAATATAATTGGCATATATTTTAATCAGTGTAGTATTTTATGGTAGATATTGTTGTCTTAATTCTAATTGTTCAGGAACACAACTGTTAATAATTAAATTATTCAAATTTCAGATGTTTAAATAGTAGAACTGAGATGTAAAGCACCATATCTATTTGGTCCAAAGTCTATGCAATTGTTTACATTACTGCCATATAATTTTTCAAAATCAAGTTCAATAATGGAATATGGAAAGCAAAATTGTCATGTGTCATTACATGGGGAAATGGACAGAATAACTTATAGACAGCCACAAATATAGTAATAAACAAGAAAAATATATGTATATGTGTATGTGTATATGTATATTTATGTACATATATATGCATAGTATATGTGTAGAAGTGAATCATCACCTTCCAATTTCTATATTATCAAGTTGAAAAATTTTAACTACTTTAGATAATTTGTGAACTTTGTACAGTAGTGCCTTGCTTCCTAAACATAATTCTTTCCATGATTCTGATCAAACTCGGCTGGACTAAAATCTAATCAAATTCAATGTTTAGAGTCTATGTTAACCTTATAAGGAAGTTTGATTCTGTTCTCATTCAGTTTGCTTTGCCACTAGAATCATGAAGAGAATTGAATTTATGAACTGAAGCACAGCTGTATAGCAACTTTAATTTCAAAGACTACCTTCAAAGTATGCTTTGATTTGAAGTTGATTAACCATGCATAATTCAATTGAACTTCTTGGTTACATGTTTACTAATATGAAGAGGGACAGCAAAGCTTTATTTTTTTCCCCATCAATGACCAGTTTCACATAAACAAAATCTTAAAGAACTTTTTCAAATTTCTCCTAAAATTATAACATAATAAGAGGCAATGTCAGGTGAAATCAGAATTCAACCATGGAAAAGATAAAATCTCAAACACCTCTTGCCTTTGTGAATCCTTTTACTGCATGAGAGACTGAAGTTTTAGCTTTATGACTTAAACTTGGCTCTTATATTACATTTTCTTTTTTCCCTGAGTCTTTGTCCATTTTTGTGTTGCCATAAAACAACACTACAGACTGCATAATTTATAAAAAAATATTCAACATTCTACATGCTGGGGAGTTCAAGATCATGCCACTGACATCTGCTCACCTTCTGATGAGGGCCTCCTGGTGCATCGTAACATGATGGAAGAGCAGAATGGCAAGAAGACATGCATGGAAGAGGCAAAACACAAGGAACAATATCATTTTATATCACCCTCTCTCAGGGTGACTAATTTATTTCCCTAAAGTGAGAAATCGCTCACCCTAGAATTAAGTCTTATGAGAGGAGTATCAAATTCTACATGAGGGTGAACTTCTCATGCAGAAAATACCTCTTAAAATTCTTATCACTTCACACTTTCACACTGAGGACTAAATTTCAACAAGAGCTTACATGGGTACAAACCAAATACAAAACAATAGCACTAAGCCAACTTTTTCTCTAGCTCAGCCCTCTGACCTATCCTGTCCTGTCCTGTCCTGTCCTATCATATCCTATCCCACCCTACCCTGTCCTGTCCTGTCCTGTCCTATCCTATCCTATCCTATCCTATCCTATCTTACCCTATCCTACCCTACCCTACCTTATCCTACCCTACCCTATCTTATCCTATCCTATCCTATCCTATTCTATCCTA
>PVLD010033873.1:0-13223 GCA_004027595.1 Dinomys branickii | reverse complement strand
AAAATCAATAGCATTCCTATACACAAACAACAAACAGACTGAGAGAGAAATTGAGGAAACCATACCCTTTACAATAGCAACCAAGAAATTGAAATACTTAGGAATCAATCTAACAAAGAATGTGAAAGATTTATTCAGTGAAAACTACAGTACTCTGAAAAAGGAGATTGAAGAGGACTTCAATAAATGGAAAAACATAACCTGCTCATGGTTAAGAAGAACTAACATTGTAAAAATGGCCATACTACCAAAACTGTTGTACAGATTCAATGCAATTCCCATTAAACTACCATTAGCATACCTCACAGATCTAGAGAAAATTTGCCTCAAATTCATCTGGAACCAGAAGAGACCCAGAATAGCAAAAGCAATCCTGGGCAATAAGGACAAGTCAGGTGGAATCACAATCCCTGACCGGAAATTATACTACGAAGCAACTGTAATAAAATCAACCTGGTACTGGCTAAAAAACAGACCCTGAGGATCAATGGAACAGACTGGAAGATGCAACCATAACGAAAATCCCACTCAGCTACCTAATATTTGACAAAGGGGTCAACCAAACCCACTGGAAAAAAGAAGGCCTGTTTAATAAATGGTGCTGGAAAAGCTGGCTTGCCTCTTGCCAAAAACTGAAAATAGACCCCAGTCTATCACCATGCACCAAACTGAGGTCAAAATGGATCATATACCTCAACATTAAAACAGAAACTCTAAACCTATTGGAAGAGAAAGTAGGTAAAAATCTTGAAGACATAGGAGTAGGCAGAGAGTTCATGAACAAAAATGAAGCTGCAAGGGAAACACTTCAAAGAATCAATAATTGGGACCTCATCCTACTGAAAAGTTTTTGTACATCTAAAGAAATCACCAGCAAAGTAAAAAAGAAAACCCACAAATTGAGAAAAAATCCTAGGTGGCTGTCTCTCAGGCAAAGGTCTTCTATCTAGAACATACAAAGAATTAAAAAACATGTACCTGCCCAAATTCCAAGACCCAATCCAGAAATGGGTATCTGAGATGAATACACACTTCTCAGACAAAGAAATACAAATGGCAAATAAATATATGAGAAAAAGTTCCACATCCTTAGTCATTCGAGAAATGCAAATAAAAACAACATCGAGATTTCATCTCACCCCAGTAAGACTGGCCAGTATGAAAAATTCATCCAATAACAAATGCTGGCGAGGCTGTGGAGAAATAGGGACTCTATTACACTGCTGGTGGGAATGCAGACTGGTGCAACCACTGTGGAGAGCCTTTTGGAGATTTCTCTGCAAACTAGGTCTAGAGGTTCCATTCAAACCAGCTATTCCTCTTCTGGGTATTTTCCCAGAAGATCTGAAAACATCATACCTCTCTGATATATGTGCACCCATGTTTATAGCAGCACAATTTGTAATAGCTAAAATGTGGAAGCAATCCAAGTGTCCATCCACAGAAGACTGGATTAAAAAAATTGTGGTATTTTTATATAATGGAATATTATTCAGCTATAAAGAAAGACAGTTTTGGGGACTTTGTAGGCAAGTGGTCAAAACTGGAGTCCGTACTCATAAGTGAAATAAATCAGCGGTACATGTGCAGGCAACGTATTGTATCACTGGTGTAAGAACCTGAGGGTGGGAACATAAACTAAGAGACATGAAGGAAATCTGTTCAAAAACAAAGAACAGATGGGACGAGGGAAAGGAGAAAAGAAAGAAACAAAAATGTATGTATGTATATATGAATATACATATATGTAGGAGTGCTAACATGGTTCTACTATTGTGTTATATCACTTAATGCTAAGGAATAATTGATGACGGGTTATTTGATCAATCTTGTATGTCTGTATGTGTTATCCTGAACAACACACTTCGAAGATATCAATATGCAATGCAGCAACTATTGGTGGTTTTGTTTTGTTTTGTTTTGTTTTTGTCTTTGGTTTTTTGTTTTTTGTGTTTTTCTGTTGTTGAGAGGATTGTCTGACCAATTTTGCATGTCTGTATCTGGGTTCATATATATACACTTCGAAGATATCAATGGGTAAAGCAACAACCACTGCTGAGTCCATGTCACCTTGTCTGTAGATCAGTTTTGATTGTACTATTTTTTATGCTAATTTGTGTCTGTTTGTTAATATGTTTTTGTGCTTTTATTTTTTAAAAAATAAAAAAAAAGAGTTCAAGACCAACCTGGACAATGCAGAGAGACCCATGTGAGGAAGAAAGACTCGATAAACACAGATCTACTCTGCAATCCCCATCTACACTGTATCAGGTGGATCTGTGCAACCAATACAATACAGTGGAAGTGATGCTACAACACTTCTGAGGATAAACTCGAAAATGTAATTTATTCTCAATCTCTCTCTGTCTCTTCTTCCTTGCCTCCTTCCCTCTCTCTCTCTCTTTCTCTTTCTCTCTTTCCCTCTTCCTCTATGCTTTCCTCCCTCCCTATTTCCCTTCCTCCCCAGTCTACTTTCTCCTGGAAAAATCAAGAGAGTGATGTATCCTAAAAACATCACTCATGTGGTAAGGAACCAAGGCCCCATACAAACAGCTATGTGAGTGAGCCTCCTTGGATGGTCATTCTCTAATTCTACTGAAGCCTTCAGATGATTTCAACTTGACTAAAACTTTATTAAAAGACTCTGGGCTGGGGCTAGAGCATAGCTCGTTGCTAGAACATATGCTTTGCATGTACAGGGCACTAGGATCAGTCCTCAGCAGTACCCCCAAAAAAAAATACTCTGGGCCAAAATTACCCAGCTAAACTGCTCCCAAATTCCTGACTCAGAGAAACAATGAGATAATAAATATCTATTGACTAAATATCTCATCGTTATGTTTAGGGTAACATCTTTTGCAGCAATAGATAACTAATAGAATGGCTAGTGTCCTAATTTTCACATCCTTCTCAGAGGGAAACTAAGCTTACATTCTCCTGGCTTCAGAGATCTCTAGTAGAGCTAAGTTGCAGTTGTCCACAGGAGTAACTTTCTCGGTAATGCACACTTTATTGGCTTTCTTTCTTTCTTTCTCCACCTCACATCCCTACTCTCATACCAATATTGCCTGGGCTTACTGCTCAACCACCTGTACCTAAACACATGCCTTGGGGTCTGCTTTTGTCCCAGTCAACTATACACCTTTATTTTACTTGAAATTTGCTGGTATATAGATATAGATATAGATATATAGATATAGATAGATATAGATGATAGATAGATAGATGGATAAATAGATAGATAGATAGATGAGAGACAGAAAGACAGAGAAATCTGCATTTAGATTTTATTTAAGTAAGGGAAATGTAGTGGAGAGGGAATACTGCAATCCATTTCCACGTTTTCTCAAGGCTAGACATTTTTACACAATCATGATTCTTCTGTATACTCAGTTATGCACCCTGTTCTTCTTGATTAATTATTATTGCAACAAGTTTTTTGTACGGTTTTAACATCTTTTGTACAGTATGTAGGATTTTAAGAAATGACTGCAAGATTCCATGTCTGGATCTATAGGATCTTAAACGTGATAAAATCTCACTCTGCTGATAAGTTGTGTCAAATGGCACAGTTAACCTATAAAAATGGAAATACCTAGGTAAGCCTTTGTGTCAGCCAACTTTCCTGTTGCTGGGAAAATGACACCTGCAACTTACAAAATGAAAGTTTATACTCTGGCTCACTGTTTCAGAGGTTCGAGTCCATTGCTGGCTGGCTCTAAGGAGAAGCATCCTGGTAGAGGGATATGGCAGAACAAAGCCACTCAACTCTTGGCACTGGGAAGCAGAGAGTAGGGGGAGAACCCAGAGCAGCAGTGTCCCAGGATCAGATATCATTCCCCAAGGTCAACCTGCCACTGACCTAAGCCCCAACTCCTAATAGCCCATTCCAGTAGGAGTGCAGTGCCCTCACAATCCAATCACCTCTCCAGGATGTCCCAAGCCCATCAGGTTGACAATTAAGATTAACTATCACCATCTCATCTAGTCACATGAGACCTAGAAGCACATGTATTTGTCTGGTGGCAAAAGATGAAGCCAGAAAGATTCCAGTGTAAGAAGGACTTGATGTGCAGTTGCTGATCTGAAGATGAACAGCAAGAAAGGGGTCTTCAGCCCTATAGTTGCAAAGAATATAATTCTGATAATAATTGGAATGAACTTGAAAAGGACACTGCATTCTGCTTGAGAACTCAGAACTCAGCTAGCCAACCAATGTAAGTCTTGTGATGTTCTAAGCATAGGACCCAGCTGAATAAAAGTGAACTTAGGACTAACAGAACTGTTAGCTAATGGATATTGTAATAAATTTCTTAAGTGACAAGAAAAATGAATTCAGCTCTTAAATATTCCATGTATCATAACATAATATTATTGCTCATATTAGCACTAATGAATAATGCTGCTATAATACTCCATACTCACCAAGTCCAAAGTCCTAATCTCATTCCTAGCCTGCATCTCCTTAAATGAGAACTCAAGAATAGAAATATCAGGTAAAGGGGATATGAACATTTTAATGGCCTTGATCCATAAGCCCACTCAATCTACATGCATTCAAATTACATTTCAAAGTTAATTGTATACGTTTGAATGAAAAATCACTTCTATCTCACCCAAAGAAAATTTTGTTCCCGGAAAAACTGATATGTGTTAACTAGAAGTGGCTCTTGGTTTCAATACTGAAATAACTTACAGTCTGATATTCCATGTTCTGGTCAGATTTATCTTATATGGAAACAACCACAATGATAATCATTTGTTCTTTAAACCTAGATGATACATAGTTGGAACAAATGTCATTGAAAGATATGAAAATGACGTGAGGGAGTTACAAAGTGTGGCGGACCACCTGGGCCACTCTCCTTGAAGGAGGAGCAATTGTGTCCATTTTGGCTGAACCTGACCCTAATTCCATGTATTGACATGTATGGAGATGGCTAGGACCCTCTCCTTGTCCTTTCAATGAGCTTTAAGCGATGTATATCGATCTAGCCAAGGTGCCAATGGTAATCTTTGGGGATGGCAGCTGTGTTTCCCTGAACTCTCCATATTCCCATGAGTGAGCCTGGATGAGAGGGGATGTGTGAGCCAGTGCTCCATGCTGTCAGCTGGGACGGAGCCTCAGGATAGAGGCCATGACTTCCTGAGGCTTGAAAGATGAAACATCAGAGCTGAAGCACTGAGCCTAAACATTAGATACTATCTCAATTGTGCTATACAGATTACTTTTTCTGCACATCCTTCTCTCTACGTATTGCAGAGGGGATTTGGGGCCTCCTACCTAGCCCAGCTCGTGGCACGCACATACCTCCCACGATTCTCACACTCATCCTCAAGCCACTCCTTTCTTCAGGAATAAATAAAACACAGGTTCAGCCTTGGGTCAAGGCCTTTGTTCCAGGTAGCCATCACCCATCGTGGCTGGACTTAGGACTCTTTGGTTCCCCGTAACTACAAATACACGTTAGTGGCTTTATTCTCGCCACAGGCTGCACTGGAACTGGTAGATTGTAATTAACTCGCTAGAATTCCAATAACTTTTCTTGGAATCACAAATATAAACTTCCTTAGCTGTGATGAGGACCAGAAAGGCCTCTCTATCCAAAGCAAGAAGGAAAATTCTTAAAGTTGACTTTAGATATTCACTGTCGCTAATCCCATCAACTACGCCTCGTCATCGGAGTTCCCACAAGCACCCGTTATCACCCCCTGCTTCCCGTTTTTGCTTATGTTTACTCTTCTTTCCTGTCTTCTATGGGGCCTCTGGATTGTGTTCATAGTCCCCAAATATAAGGCCCTGAAATTCATCTCCGGCCTGCTACATAAACCTCCAAAACATGTTGCTTATATTTATTTCTCAAAAATATGCATAATGAAAATAAGCTAAGCTAATTAATAAGTACATGTAATACCTTATTTTACTTTTTCTTATCTTTATTTTAAAGAGAAAAAATAAAAACAACAATAAAACAGAGTCTCAAAACAGGTTGTAGAAGAATACAAATAATACATTGCATATTGTTGTCTTCATGGCAGTTATTCAGAGTACAAGAAATAGGTATGATATCTATCATGTTCAAACTATATTAGTACAAACCTTTCTTTTCAATGAACCAAGATAAGCTAGCTGTATAACTATCTTGTAACACCTTATTTTAAAGTTCTTTCATTTAGATTTTAAAGTTCAGTATTTCTTCCAGTAAAATGAGTTTCACTATAGTGATTTGTCAGATGCAAAGAACCTGCCCCATAGACAAACTCCGTTTTGTAGAATTAGATCCCCAAATCCAAATAATTTTCAGGACTTCAATTTCCACAAATAAAAAAGAGAAATGCCAGTCCCAGATTCTCTGCCACCTAATCCTGAGTGGAAGTTTAAGATACAAAAGTTACATAGAGCTAATTATGTTCAAAGCCACACGATATACAGCATCATAACTCACAATAATCCAGGGAGGCAGGTAGTGTTATTCTCATTTTATAGATGAGAACACTGAATCAAAAAGCTAAAGTGACTTGCTGAAAACCACCCAGGTAGAAAACGGCAAGCTCAACTCATAGTAGTTTACTTCCAGAGTCCCCAGTCTTATCTGACAGCAGACGTACACTCAGGAAATATCATTTCCCCCTTTGTGGCCCTCTTTGAATTTTGGTGCAGCTGAAGAGGCCTCGGAGTCACTGTGTCTCTCACAGCACAGAGGTAAGAGGCAGAGTCTTCCATCCGGAGCTCCCTCAGAAACAGGGAACTGTGCCCCTCAGCGTGACGAAGGAAAGTAGAAAGACGACTTCCGTTCTGAAACCCATCCAGAACATTGTAAGAGACAAATACAGGGGCTCCACCATTGTGTTGCTGGTACCAGGACAGCCCGTTGAACCCAGACGTCTGGAACGTGCACGTGACCTGGGCAGAGGCTCCTTCCATCCCCGTCAACTCGGCAGGCTGCTCCACACTTTGTCCTGCAGCACCTGGGAGAGGACACACAACTGTTACCTGAAGTTACATCACTATTAAAAATGTTTCTTCATGTGGTGACAGGAAAATTGCACTGATGAGGAAGTTGCTTAGAAAGAGAGTAATTGGCACCTGGTGAGCAAAATCTACTAGGAAAGACTCTTTTGTTACAAAAGTTAAAAGCTGTGATCATTTAGCTGGAAGAAAACTATTTTGAAAATTCCCAGCAGCATTTGCTATTAAGCTGAGACTTACTTCCCGCCATCAGTGAGACGTAAAGGAGGAAAAGTCCCCACATCGGCTGCAGGGCACCGCCAGCTGGGCACTGCTTCCCGGCTCCTGAGACACTGGCCTCTGCAGAAGGCAAACCTTCACGTGGGTAGGGGCGGGAGGCTCAGGCAATATGAAACAGAGAGACCCAGGGGAGGAGCTCCTTTCCTGAAGGTTGATTTCAAGCTTCCACGGGAGCAGCCTGGGCTTCTGTGGAGTCTCTTCCCCTCTACATTTTCTTTTTTTCTTTTTCTTTTTCTTTTTCTTCCCCCCTGAACATTTTCTACTGAATTCTGCACGGTTTTAATCCAGTAGCTCTGGTGAAGATCGCATGACAGGGTCCAATCAGAGAATAGAGAAGATAAATAAGAACACGACCTAAAGCCAGTCTGCTCACACTAAGTGTTGGATTTTGTTTTGTTTTTATTTTTTAGACAGGGTCTTGCTCTGTAGTTCAGGCTGGCCTTGAACTCTTTATGTAATTCACACTGGCCTCAAACTTGCCACAGTCCTCCTGAGTCAGCCTCCTAAATGCTGGAATTACAGCCATGCACCAGCACACCGGCTTTTGGGGGTTTTTGTTTGTTTGGTTTTTGTGGGGTTTGGGGGGGTTGCTTCTGTTTTTGGTTACTGAGATAAAGACTGGCTTTGCAGTTCAAGCTGGCCTTAAATTCACTATGTAGCCCAAACTTGTGGCAATCTGCCTGCCTCAGCCTCCTAAGTGCTGGAATTACAGATGTGTCCCACCACATCTGGCTCCTCATACTAAATGTTTCTTTCCCCAAAAGAAAATATTTTAAGGAAAAGAAGTGCAATTCTCAGTGAATTGTTATGTACATGCTGGTGTGTTTGTGTTGTTGTTTTTATTATCATAGTCATTGTTTGCTGCAGTAAGAAACAGAATTTTTTAATTGTCTTTCTCTCCAGACAGAAGATCAGCTGGGTGTGGTGGCATACGCCTGTAATCCCAGTACTTGGGAGGCTGAGGCAGGAGGATCATTGTGAGTTCGAGATCAGCCTGGGCTACAAAGTGAGCTCAAGACCAGCCTGAACTGCATAGTGAGAACTTGTCTCAAAAAGACAAAAAAAAAAAAAAAAAAGGATCAGATACTAATTAAAAGGTCAAAATAAATATATGCCTGTCCACAAATATACAGAGTCCACCAAAAGATATATAAATACTTCAGGAAAAAAATAGTATAATGTTTTTTCAACAGATGGTGTTATCCTCGTATGAGAGACCCTAGAGGATGTCACAGATCACAGAAAACCCAGAAACCAAAACTGCATGTGCAGCCATCTCAATGACCAAGGGAGCCCAAAGAGCAGCTCGTCGTGTTACTAAATGTCTAGAAGCTAATGACCACCACTTTGAGCACCTCTGACAATTGTAGGGACCAACGGTAACTTGTATTAATCTCAGGATGTCTCAATAAATTTAGTATTAAAATATTTATACAAGTTTTTCTTTCCCTGAAGTGTACATACATTTCTGGCAGAATATAGATAGATAGATAGATAGATAGATAGATAGATGAAGACAGAGGAAGAAAACAAAAAATAAAAGAAACTATCAGCATCAGTTACTTCAGAAGGTTGTAATTAAAAGAGAATGGTGAAAAGAACAACCTTTCTTGGATGTCTATGTTTTGTTTGGCTTTGAGATGCCTTCATGTAATAAAATGAGAACTTGAAAGAAATAAAAAAAAGAAGGCAAGAAAGGAAAAACACTAGGCTAGAAAAAGACTGGACAGGAGAGGAGAGAGAAATCTATATTTCAAAAACTATTTTCCAAGTCTTACAAAGTGAAATTAACTCTTTTTGACATGTAGTTTTCTAAATTTAATGCTTTATACATGGTTTACTATGGTAATTTATGTACCTCATAAGCCTCCAGGTATTTATGACTCCATCGCAGAAGAAAGGGTTTTAACAAAGGTGATACTGTCATCTTGTGGCCGGGTGTAACATTGCAACTGTATGCGCGCGTGTACACACACACACACACACACACACACACACCACACCACACCACACCACACACACACGCACATGTGCATACACACGCACACACTTTAATCACTTTCTTCTTCAGTAATTTCAAATTTTAAAAAAACTAAGAAATCATTTTCTTAGTTTCCAATTTTTTTTTTTTTTATGGTACTGGGAATTGAACTCAGGACCTTGTGCTTGCCAGGCAAGCATCTATTCCACTGAGCTATATCCCCAGCATTAGTTTCCAATTAATGAGGAGGATTCTAAAGTTTGTATCACAGGCCACGCTCCATTTGCTTCATTTCTAGCCAAATCCCCAGTATTTCTTGGTTAACATTATCTTTTGTAAAATAAGAACATGGATTTCAAAGCTACTGCCCTGGCATCTGCTGTCTGGGCCTGAGGATGCCTATGAGCATCAACTTCATATCAAATGCACTTCAGGCAACTTTAAATAAAGGTTCATATTTGAAACTACTGCCTTTTTTTCTTTCTTTGTGGGAGTTTTCCCTATTAACTCATTCAAAAAGATATTGAGAACCTATGATGTGCCAGGCATTTTTCTAGTAGTGCTCGCGAGAGATCCATAGGGAGCAAAATTTCCTCTTCCCGTGGTGCCTCCAGTCCAGAGAAGGGGACAGTAAACAAGTATCACACACGCAGTAAATGTAAGTTGATGTTCAATGCTACTAAGACAAATAAAATAGAAAAGGAGGAAAGTCGGAAAAGCCTTCCCTGATGAAGTGACGTCTACACAGAAACAGAAAGAGGCGGTAAGAGAATCTCAGTGAGTATCTGGGGAGAGATGGAGACCTCTCACTTCGGAGAAATTAGAGGTCATCCAAAGCTACACCGATGAGGTTATTCCCAGAGCCCCCTTTCCAAGGACCTGCTAGAAATACTGCGTTCTCTCTCTCAAAACAAAATAATGAGGATTTTGGAGGCAGATTCTCATCAGGGAGTTACTTTGGAGTAGGATTTCCCTTGAGGTTAGAATTTCTCTTCAAATCTCTCGGCAGCATTGTTTGTTTTTCATTTTAATCAAAGCTAAAGAAGCAACACCAAAGAGCCCTGACAGGCAGAGAGGTGCTCGCAGGAGCTCTGAATACTCACACACTGTTGGACTCCTACAGCAGTGGCCAAGCCTTTCCGCCACAGACATGGGAGCCTTGTACAACGAGCTCGGCTGAGCCTCTGAAGGCCCACACCGCATCTCTGCCTGCGGGACCATTTGGCTCAGGGACAGCTCACTTCCTCCCAGATTCTGCATCTCTATACATGTGAGTCTAAGATGATGGAAGAGCGGTTCTGAAACGTGCTCCATTCAAGATAAGGCAACAAACTAATTTTGGGATTTACGGACATTCTGTAATGGTAGCCAAACGTTAATTTAATCAGTCCATTTTCTGTTTTCTTCCTCAGTCTTTCTCAGATTGACAGGATTAAATTCCCTCTTTCCAAAGTTGGGGAATTTAACTTTGTGTTGAAAATGATTCAAAATATCTAAACTCTACTCTCTCTGCATTGTGTTTTTTCATTAGGGTAGTGATGAAGAGCAGAGCTGAGCAATGATACGGTCACAGGGATCATGAAGAAAATTTTCGTTAATTGTGTAAACACCAAGACAGGCCTGCTGCACAAGCTCTCCGTTCCCCACGTGAAGAGTGCACTAAGCACCCTTCCTAAACGAAGTTTGTTCTTGTTTATCCTTTGGTGAAGGGCAAGGATTGACTCTGTGGATTAGATAAAATATAGACAGGCCACCTCAAATTCTGTCCCTGTCTTCTACTCTGCCCTCCCTCTGCCAGCACATCTGTGTGTGAATGATGCATTGCCGAAGACAAATCTCTCCAGAAATATTCAGATTGGTCTTGTCCCAAGGGGAAATAGAGTCCTTTCATCATAGTCCATGCAACGGAACACTGAATCAGTCTTTATCATTCCATCTTGAGAATTTCCTTATATCTCAGCTCTAGAAGGTCCCTGTACAAATCCAAAGTTTCAAACAGCTGTGTAAAAGCTTGCCCTGCTGTGAGCCTCCCTAAATGGAAATGCAGTGCCAATTTGCTCACAATGCGTTAGCCTGACTTGAAGCAGGGGCACACAGGAGGCAGCTGCTCCTGTAATCTCAGGATCCGTAGAGGTCTCTCAGCAGTGTCCTTGTCCCTTCGTGCGCTTACATTTCAGTGTCATTCACTCCATGCCCAAACTTTCCGTAGAGTTTCCAGGATAATTGCTTTTCAAAAACGTATTATTTGTTTTCTGATGTCATTGGACTGTTACTTTCAAGGGATTTTTATATTGAATTTTAACATTGTGCTGTTTTCATGCACCTTGAAAATTTAGATTCTAACCATTTTACAACATGATCCGGTAACCACAGCACTTAGGAGACTAAGGCAAGAGGACTGTCTCAAATCTAAAGCCACCCTGGGCTGCATAGTGAGTTCAAGTCCATCCTGAGCTACATAGTAAGACCCTGTCTCAAAAACAAAGATACCTTATGATTCAGTAGCATATGAATGAATCTCAAACCCTAATGTGGGGGGGATCTTTATCACACAACCTATTTAACCAAAGGAATGAAATAAATACATTTCATTCCTTTAGTTTTTTTGCCAGCTGGCTCAAGATCTTTTAAGGCCTCCAGAGAGTTGTTATATAGTAAATATAAAATATATAGATATGGATCTATTTTAAAGACACTAAAGATGAGCCATGTTATATATACACATTTTAAACACACTCAAGTGATATGTAAATTGTTTTATAATAATAAAAACTCTTCTAAACATTAACAAACAATCCAATCTTAGATGAATGTAAGACATAAATCTAAATGTTAAGCTGCAATAAATTCAATAAAGAGTATGCACTGGAGTTTGTTATATTTAAACTAGATAGATACTAGTTAAATGCTTTTCTAACCAGGAATCGAACCCAGGGCCTTGCACTTGCCAGGGAAGTGCTGTACCACGGAGTTATCTCTCCAGCCCAATATGTACTATGTAGGGAAGAAAGTGCTTCTTACCCTAAATCCAAGCCATGTGGACAGCAGGATTAAATAACCAGGATTAACCAGAGAACACTGCGTTAGATCAACAGGATTTGGGCACATCCTTTCAGTCAGCAATTTGATCATTCAGGAAATAATTATTTATCATGTTTACTGTATTAGACAAGGTGACTAATAAGTGAGATAAGAATTTAGACAATGGCAATATCATGTGATCTATGCTCTAAGAAGTATAAGCATAGTCCCCCCAAATCTGGAAAGACTTCTTGAAGGTGAAGATTTTGACACTGAATCCTTTTCTGATTGAGGACTACCTAGGGGAAGGGAGTAGGAAAGGAAAGGGTCCATAGGTCCCGGATGGGGTCATGCTTCTGAGAGAGCATGACCGTGCATCTAAACTGCAAGAAGAAATCTCAAGGGGGTAATAGGTGGTAAATAAAGGCTAAATAATGAATTTTTTACATGCTGTGCAAGGAAATGCAATGTCAGCTGAGGACAGAAAGGAATCGTTGCAGTGTTGCTAAGCAGAGAAGGGGGAAGAGCAGGGTATTTGTTTCATACTGCTCTGCGTCAACCTCAATCTCTCTTCATTTAAATCCCTTTTGACTGGAGTTGTTGGTCCTTTGCAATCATTCACTTGTTCCGTTGTTCTTTGATTTGCCAAATCCTGTTTCCTGGGGTCTCCCAAAGCTCATGAGTTTCTATCCATCTAGGAAATTTACCAGCCTCTGAAGGGGTGCCCTGTAATATAAACATAAATATCAATGACAATCTCTTCACTTAAAAAAATCACAGTTTCATTTCTCTCATAACACCTAGACATTCACCATCTAACAAAAGCATGTCCTTGCATCCTCATTGTGCTATTTCCCCTCACTGACTTCACCCTTTCATCTCAGCAGATGACAGAAAGGCATGAGAAGGAGAAAAACATGTCGCTGGACACAGTGGTGACTGAGTTCATTCTCCTGGGCTTGTCCCATCCCC
>PVLD010033872.1:0-13221 GCA_004027595.1 Dinomys branickii | reverse complement strand
TTTGGATTTTTGGTTTTTGTGGTTTTTTTTTTCTGTTGTTGAGAGGATTAACTGTCTGACTAAATTTGCATGTCTGTATATGGGTCCATACATCTACAATTCGAAGATATCAATGGATAAAGCAATAACCACTGTTGAGACCATATCACCTTGTCTATAGATTAGTTGTGATTGTACTATTTACTATGATAATTGGTGTCTGTTTGTCAATATGTTTTTGTACTTTTATGTTTCTAAAAAAAAATAATAAATAAATCAAATAAAATAAAATATTTTCTAAATCTGTGGTAAAAAAAAAGAAATTATATGTCTATTAATATTACTTCATTTTAAGTGATATTATTAAATATACTTTGTAGAACAATATATGTATAGATCTGTTTTTATTTTATGTCTTTCATCAGAAATATCAATCTGATCCTATAATTCAATAATTAATGTTTATAAAATGTTCCCAAAGAGCAGAATATGGCAAGACCATTCCTAAGGGATCTCATTGCACCTGGTGCCATAAAAGTACTTATTTTAACATAAATACAATTTAGTCAACCAAACTCTTACACAAAGTAGAAATCAGGCTGACAAAGGTTTGAATGAAGAAAACCAAGAATAAAATCAAGATTGGTTTCGTTCTAAAGCTCATCCTGTTTTCAACCACTTAATGTCAATGTTTTTCAGTAACCTTTAGCTATGGAGCTGTGAAATAAAACAAGTTACATGCTTTCAAAACAGAGACAGCCACGGGATAGATGTGCTCTTTATGAAATGAAGAAATATGGAAGAAGAAAGATGTATCAGACATCAATCTAGTCTGAAACCAATAGGGCCAACAAACTTAAGTATTAAGGCTCAAGAGTAACATTTGATTGGGTAGCTTATCTTCCCAACAACTGAGACATAGATTGGCCTTGTTCACACAACACTCAGCACATCCCTCCCATTTGGAGGTACACCCCAACAGCGCTTTCAAGCTAGAATTCTGTGCCGAGAACTTGCCAGCCTGCGTCACACTGGGCTACTTTCGAAAGCAAAAGATTTGATATCCCAGGGACAACATCAGTTCTTTTTTTAAAAGTATGCACTTAAAAGGGATACTTAATGGGGAGAGGGTGCCAGAAAGGCCAAAGTGTCAGAATATCTAACAATCAGAGATTTAATCTGAGGACTCTGGAATAAGGAACAAATCCGGCACGCAGCTGCATCATTAATGCTGGGTAAGGCTACCTGAGGGCTCAGGGACATTCTTCTAGAAGGCAATGCCCTGGGTCTGGGAGGACGGTAACACAAGATCTAGCTGTGGAAAGAGGGGCTTGAGCAGTGGGAGTAGTACACAGAATGGGTCTTTGTCTTGGAAGAAAAGCCCCGTTTCTGAACTCAGGGCAACTTAAAATTACCTCACAGTGTAGGCATATAGCTTGCAGAGTCTCTTGTAATGTTAGAACTGGCCATAGCATCCATCATGGGGCTATTTTGAGGTCTTGTGGCTGCAGTTATAGGAAAGAATGACTGCAGAGGTCACACCAAACACCTCTGAATCCCACAACTACAAAATTAGGTCTGTTGAATTTTGTAAAATTTTTACTCGATAAAGTGCACAGAAATTGAGTATTGAGGATACATCAGTAGTGTATTAAGGTCAGTGTGGGTATATGTGACAGGGAAGATTAAAGTACAAGAAGGGGAATAAACATCTTTATACAAGATGCTAAAAATAATGGCTTTGAATGTCATAGCAAATATTACTGTTGAAAGGAGTCAAGTAGTTGTATATCTTAAATCTACCTTACACTTTCCATTCAAATACGTCCATACATAGAAATTACTTACAACTAAATAAGCTCCTATTTAGAGCACCCTCCCTAAAAAGTACTTTGCTATGTTTAATAATCATGATGGGTAAATTCCAAAGGTATATTTCTTAGGAAAATGATACCACTGCTTTGGAGAATTTTTTAAGTCACGGCATTTTCCCCTTTTCCTGCCTTCTTTCTTCTGTCAGATAGCTCTGTATACATTGCCTCCAGCAAAGCATGTGGCAGGCAGAAATCAAGAATAGTTTGCTCAGGTGTGTAGCTCAGTGGTAGAGTACAGGCCTAGCATGAGTGAAGCTCTGAGCTCAATTTTCCAGTAAGCAAGATAGATAGATAGATAGATAGATAGATAGATAGACAGACAGAAATACAGAGAGATAGATAGAGTAAATAACTGATGGACTAACCTAAAAGGTTCTGTGTTCTGTGTTCCCAAAGCTCAGATCCTTAGGATAATATAGAGAATTCATTTCTAGGTAAGGGCCTGATACCCAATCTTAGGCAAGGTAAGAAAAGCATCTCTCCAGTGCTAAGGAAACAGTCCAAAAGGAAACTATAGCAGGAAGGGAAAGGTAGTATAGTAACAGGGAGATCAGGGATAGGGAGAAAGTAAATAATCCTCTTAAGGGAGAATCCTGAACATCCTGTCCAAAAAAGCTTGTGAAAGGGAGCCCACCCAGAGATCAGCAGACTTGCTACACTGAAGAGACAAATGTGAATGCCTGGAGAGATTATGCAGTTTGTGAACCTCAGAATTTTATATCCAGCGAAAGTATCTTTCAAAAATGAAAATGGAATGAAGACTTTTCCAGACCTACAAAGGATAAAAAGGTATCACCAAAGGAAAAGAACATCAGAAGGAAAAATGGATCTACATAAAGGAACACACAGCATAAGCAATAAAAAGTTATAAGTATAAATATATGCGTATTTTCAGATTATTTAATCTCGTTAAAATATATCCCTTCAACATAAATGGCAATGCATTGGGGGCTATAAAATATACATAAATACAGTGTATGACAACAATAGAATAAAGGTTGGGAAGGAAGAAAAGTAAAGTTGTTATACCATATGTGAAGCAGTAGTAAATCACTTGAATAAAGACTAAGTTAAAAATACATGCTATAAATCTTAAAGAAACCACCCACTAATAAAACAAACCCAAGAATTATAACTGATAAGATGAAAACGAAATACAATTGAAACATAAAACTACTCAATCTAAAAGAAAGCAGTAGAAGAGAGCCTTTGTGCCAGGAGACCTAAGATCCTTGCCTATCCCTGTCTCTGGATAATGGTAGGGATTAAGTTCAAATTTATCTCTGGATTGCAGAGAGATCCTGGTACACTGGCAGTTTAGACAAAGTCTACTAAAGTCATTAGCTGACTGCCTGGCAAGCATGAGGTCCTGAGTTCAATTCCCAATACCTCCCCCAAAGTCATTAACTGATCTGCAAGGTTCCACTGAACCTTAAAATTCTATAGCTTCTGGTCTCTTTTCACGAGTACTACCTGAGGTTTTAGAGATGAGGTTTGACTGGTGATTGAAAGGAGCTTGGAGAAGTCTCCTTAGAACTTCCACTCGAAGTGAAGATTGGATCGGTGATTGTCTAGATTTCTAGACCCTCATTTAGGAAATGAGGGAATTAATGCAAGCTTGGGGTTTGTCAATATCAGCATTTTAACTTCTAAATATCATCCTCAATTTTTCCCAAGCACTTAGTACCCCATAAAACTAAAATATAAACTCTGATCACAGCTTTGAAATTACATTAACTTTTAGGTGATTATGGATAAAAATATTTCTGCCAAGCTCTGGCTGAGTAAAACCAACTAACTTGGCAAGTGAAAACTGATGGGTTAAGCCAGGCCATGATTCCTTCTTTATATCCTCATGATGACAAAAATTGTGACTATCAGGGAAGTTCTTCAAGATCCAACCCTCCATGACTGTTGTGTGCATCATGAATTTCTTCCCTATTCCTGAATAGGGCTAAAATAAGAAGAGTGAGAGGAGTTTTATCCCAAACACACAATTCTTTGCCCACTGAAGAAGCCCTATTTCCACATCTGGACCAGGTTTTACCTGATTTCTACTTTAACAGAATCTCAGAATTCTCCTTTGGGCCTTCTTTTCTACCTCCCCACCCCGGATCCCAACACCATTCAAGACTATTGGGATTGTACTAAGTTGAAGGCAATTGAGAAATACTATTTTCCTGAAAAGGACAAGTTTTTATATTGTGTACTTTCCAAAAAAAAAGAAATGATAAGCTATTACCGTGTAGTTCCCTTGAATGAGCGTGGTTCCCAGGCTTGCTTTCTTGTCCAAAGCTGCATTCTTCTCCTACCAAAGGTCTCACTTCAAAACACAACAATTCAAATCCCTTCAGCACCCCACAGTCAAGGCAGATCACTGCCGAGCAGAGTGGTGCCACTCCTTTCCGCTCCTATGGCTGTCAGACTGCACAGGACTTAAGCACAAGAGTCCACGCTGAGGCAAGGGGCTGTGGGACTCATTCCAAGATGCCCCACGGATGCCAGAACCCTTAACTCTCTATATACACACTATGTTTTCCCTTATACATACAAACGTATGTGAGTTAGTCATTTTCTTATCACTGGAACAAAATGCCCAACAACCCCTAAGTTTAAAGGATAGGTTTGCCCTCGGTTCACCCATTTCAGTGGGTTCAGTCCATGATCCTCTGGCTCCAAGACAAACATGACGATGGCACAAAGCATGGCAGAGGAAAGCTGTTCAACACAAGACAGCCAGGAAACAGAGAAAGAAGAGGAGATTCAGGAGTAAGAACGCACCGTTCCAAGTCGCCAGTGACCCAACCTTCCGACCAGGCCCCGCCCCCAAATATGAGACTTTGCGCACAGTTTAGATCTCAACCATGACACTGTTAAAAGCTTTATACTTGATTTTAGCTGAAAGGCCAAGAAGCAACCTGTGACAAAGTTTAATTTGTAAATTAACCACAGTAAGAGGTTAACAATTACTGATAATAAAATGGAGAAACTATAGAAACATACTATGAAACTGTTTTTTAAAACTTATGAATTATTTCTGGAACTTTTCACTTCAAAACTTGGGACCTAGGGTGACAGCAGGTAGCTGAAACAACAGGGCGTGAAGCCCCGGGCTGGGCGAGCGGGAGCAGTGTACTACTGCAGGGCAGCAGGAACAATGCCTGCTTCAGGCGCTTAAGCGTGGAAGGAACTGATACCCAGTTCAAGTCTCATTCAGTGTTTATCTTCAAAAGTTATTTTCTCATAATGTAGAAAGTCCTAACATAAGGTTCAGTCAGTTCATTTGTTCCATGATGTCATCAGAAACTCAAGCTAGTTCTTCTCTCTGCCTTCTCCACTGGACAAGGCAGCAGCTTCACCTCAGGGCTGACAGCCTCTCGGTCAGCAGTCAGCACAACAATAATGTCTTTGTTCACATGCAGTGGGACAGAAGCACTGACTCTTCTTTGCACAAATCTCAAGCAAATCTAGTCTCCTTGTTTTATTTGCCTCTAGATCCTCACCACTTTCAGAGTAGCCATGCAGAGCCAAATGCCTGCTGAAAGTTATTTGCATATTCCAATTTTCTGGGCATACTTCAAATTTTCACTGTCCTTTTACATGTATTAATATTGATGAACTTTAAAAATAAGCAGTAGACAGGGGTAACAATCTTTGGTAGAAAGAGTTTTCAGCCAAATGTTTGAAGTATCCAGCACGTAATCAAAACCCAATAGATATTTGTTGAGTGAATAAAAGAATAAATGTATCACATGGCCTGAATCTGTGTGAACCTGAACCAGTCACTGACAAGGGAACAGGAACAAACATCAAAATATCACTTTTCCATCCAACTGGAAATGACCATAATATTATGACCATCGTGGGTGATGATCCCATTAGAGGGAAATCTATCAGTCCCTGAAGAACATCACTTTATAGTTACACAAAGACTCAACCAAAATGGTGCAGATTGTTTAAATTTCAAATATGTCTTGTTTTTCCTACATGGCTAAATTTTAGGAGCATACACTCTCCTGTAACTTCTGAATATAGACAGGAGGTAATAGGTAGACCCAGCTTCCTGCTGTATAAGGGGGTCCCGATTCCTGCAACCCCCAAAAGACTGGGTGCAAGGTAATTTCACCTTCCAGGAAAACTGGTCTATTCAGATCTCAGATCCCCCACCTGGTATTTTGATATATTCTTGTACTGGATAGTACTGTGTCCTCTCCTCCCACCGCTCCCTGAAAAGGACATGCTCAAGTTCTAACACAGTACCTATGAATGTGACCTTACCTGGAATGGGGTCTTTGTACATGACAGCAGGTGAAGATGGAGTAGAGTATGCCCTAATTCAATGGCCAGCATTCTTCAAGAAGAGGGAAATGAAAACAGACAAAAGACAGACAACACAGAGGATAATGGCACGTGACAACAGAGGCACAGATGGAGTGATGGGCGTACAAACCACGAAATACGCAAAACTGCTGGCAACTGCCAGGAGTTGGGAAGAGACAAAGCATTCTTTCTCTAGTGCCTTCAGGAAAAAGAGCATCCCTATTGCCTTCCATACCAACTCCCTCTACCATTAGGCTTCAACTGTGGTGGGTTTGTTCCACTAAGAACTCTCAAGAGATTTTGTCATCCAAATAAACTTCGGCCAACTTTCTTCTGGAACCAAAGATCCCCAAAACTAAGTTTATAATCATCTGCTTCCTCGTCCACCCAGACTGTTAGCTCCTCTGCAATTGAAAACCTTCATGTTTTCAGTCTCGCATACTTTCTGTCCAGCTTGTGGCAATCGATTAGAGCTGTGACATATAAAATCCCCAGAAACTCTTTCTCTCCTTTCTATTCATCTTCCTGCAGCACCATAAAGTTACTCTTCTGGAAATGGTCCTGTAACCCAACCTCCACCCAACAGATGTTCACAACCCCCAGGTGGCCAGTCAGGAGACATGCACACCACTCTCCCCCCAGGTATCACTGCTGCTGCTGCTGCTGTCTAGTTGATTGCTTTCTTCATCAATTAATCTGTACTATTAATAGCTACAGAGCAGGCAGCCGGTGTGAGAACCTGTGCTAGGCACTGCAGATACAACAAAACGAAAAGAAATAATGGAATTCTGGGGAAGTGTGCGTTCTAATAGGTAAAGGTCATAAATAAAGCAAAGCAAGTGTTGATAAAAACTACAGAGGGAAATTAATTGGATGGAGCAGAGAAAGCCTCTAGGAGGAAGTGCATTTTAAAAGGGCAGTCAGTATAAACCTACCCTGGTTATCGGAGCAGAACACAACTACAAACAATCACAGGCTGCAAAAATTCTACTTATCACTTTGAATGCTAGTATCTGACTTTGATTTTTCAGGAAGTACCATCCCTTGGTGCCTACGACTTTCACTGTCTCTCCCATCTCTTGGGGAAAGCTGCTTTTCGAACCTAGTCCCTCCTCAGCCACAGCTCGCCCTGCCCTCTGAGGCTAATGGCTGGAGGCATTCTGCTGGTAGCACCCCAGCACTCCAGCTGTGCTTTTTCTGAATACAGGGCACAGAACTGAACCCCACCCCAAATGATTGTCCACATTGAAGCACAGTCACGTTTACTCCATCTGAAATACAGTGTACAGAACTGAGAGTGTCTGAGGTGATGGTTCCCTTTTATTCTGTGCTGGCCAGAGCCCATCTGGAATAGCTAGTGGACTATTGACTCACATGGCCCCCAGAGCGGTGGTGCCAAACCTATAACTCACGTGTTGTTTTTCTTTTAAGATAAAAGATGTTAATGTGCAAGTTATTCTTTCTAAACTAAAGAATCAGTATTCAGGTTTAATTGCGGTGCTGGCACACTGTAATAAATACATGGGTTTTGGGTTGCAGTTTGGGCATGCATCTCTAAAAGGTTGGGTCAGATTGCAAGACATTTTTGCCTTCTTCAACCCTGTGTTCTTCCCACTTCATTTTATTAGCTTTAGGAAAAATTAAATGCATCAGGGCAGCTGCTGTGGCAGTGGGGACACTCAGCATAATGACCTCTAGGTACCTGTCTGCTCCCTATGCCTCTGGCTCCTTTATGCTAGAAATTTGATTAACGTCATCCCAATCCACAAAGCTTGAAAGTGCTGAGCTATCATCTGCCTGTTTTTCCCTTCTAATGCTTAAAAGGAAATCAATTGATGGCAGCTCATGTTTCTGTCCTTTGCTTCCTTTGCCAGAAGTGAATCCCACTGTTCCTGAGTGAGAACGGGCTGTGTGCCTGCCCTGCAGCCTCTTCAGTGACAGTGAGATCACAAAGAAAATCCACATGCTCCTCCTTATGGCAATTAAACCATAGGGGCATGGAGGTCAAACCTCTCTCCTTTCCCACCCAAGGTGTTCTTTATTCTTTGCCTTCCAAAATCAGTGGGAACAAAACATCAAAAACACACTATGAGAGTATATTACAGCTGTCTGGAAGGTTAAAGTCCACTGGAGACTAGCTATGGAATCTTGAGTACATCAATCAGCCACTCAGAGACTCTGTTCTCCGCACCCCCCCCCTCGGAAAATGGAGTTAAAAGCAGTAGCTACTTTCAGGGCACAGAGTAAGAATTAAATGTGTTCAGATGTGTAAAGCAACTGAGAGCAAAAATTGCACATATAAGCTTTCATTCAGGTTAAAATTAAACACATAAAATCGTGTTTATTAGTTGGAGGCAGATTGTGTTCTGTGTTTCCCCAGGAGAAACAGTGGGATATGACAGCTTCTGAAATTTGACAGACAAGGAACAGTGTTGGGCCCCAGTTGCATGACCTTGGAAATGATATTTATCCCAGGTAAACATCAACTTCCTCAACTGCTGAACCGTGATAATGACATGCTATTCACATAGCTGCTGTGAGAACCGGCTGAGCTAAGTGTTCAGAGTGAGCATGCACATTGAATGTATGGTTTTCAACACATGAAATCCAACGTGCATCCTTGATAGGGAAACAAGGTCCTCAGAAGAGAATTTAATCAACCCAGAATTCCAGAAAGAGGGCCGAGGATATGCTCAGTGGCATAAGCGCCTGCCTGGCAAGTGCAAGGTCCTGAGTTTGATTCTCGGTACCAAAAAATAAAAGAATTCCAGAAAGAGATCTTTGGTTCTGATTCATCTTTCCCAATAAAGGGCCACTACTTCATCTGTTCTAAAACCCAAGTCACCCAAGCAGTTAAGCAAGGTGTCCTCAGTGCCCATCCTTGCATGCTCCTTGCATGCTTTCGCATCCTGCCCTGTGAGTCTCCGAGGCTATCCCAAACCAGGTCTCACCCAGACTGACACCCACGTGCAACAGCACATCCATTATTCAGAACTGTCTCCTGACCACGCTTCTAAACATGGCAAGCTATTGTTTCAAGCTTTCCCAGTAACTATGGATTGATAGGTCACCCTTTCTGGTTTACTAATAGTAAAGGCTTCTCCTGGACAAGACCAGCTGCAAAGCAGCAACGTGATAGTTATATCAGACACTGAGGCAGGCTTGGCAAGAGTAGAAAACATAGCACTCCACAGGGAACCCAATTGATGACAAGTATCCTGTGTGACCTGTGTGTGCAAAACTCTTTGACTGCCTTAGGAAAAACTCACACGATGCAAGTATAACATCATATTTCTGACTGCATCAATTTTTTGTCTTTATGTCTCAATGATAATAGGCCACGGTTCTACTTCCACAATAGCCAAAGAAGCTCCAGGTTCCCTACTTCCACATGTCTCTGTGTGTATCTGAACACACTTAGAAATAAAGTTATTTATCCATGATCGACAGTGAGAAATGACAGCCAGGTCTAGAACCCAACTTCTGTCCTGTCACTCTTTCCACCAGATCACATCACCCCCCATTGTTTCAGAACTTTAGACATAGTGATCCATTTCTGTTACCAAAACTTCTTCCTCATTTCAGGATTTCCTCTCCTGCTGGGGAATTCACAGAAAAGAACATTTACAGAGTATCTCTGTCTTTAGTACCAAGGACAAAGTGCTTCAAACAGGTAACCCTGAAGCAAGTCATGCCCCAGATGTGCTTTCACTCTACTGTTGCCTTGAGTCACTCAAAATGCCACCTGTCCTCCTTGCCCATCTAATTTTCCAGGTAAATGTCATCAGCCACCTTGAAGCAAGTCATTTCCTGCTGATAAGCAGTCGTTGCCATGGCTATAAGCATTCAGATTTTACCACCTGGTCATTAATCCCTAAAAATGCCCTATACCCAAATTCTTAATTGCTTAAACAAATGGTTTCCACGGGTGATTAACCACCAGAGTGAATTGGCAGCACCCTCTGACAGCAGAAGTGGTTCTCTGGACATTAGCCTTACATGCCTCCCCTTCATCACAGGGCGCACTGAGTGAGAAATTGAGAGAATGGTGAGGGTCACGAAAACAAGGCCTGAAGGAGAGGGACAGGGCATCTCTTACCTTTCTAGCTGTTAGGCTGAGAGCAGGGGAAAACACATAGTGTGGCCTGTGGGAGAGATAGGTGTGGTGGGCACACACTGCAGTGTGAGAGTTTAGGTTCAATCTCAGTTATGATTAAACAAATATCCTTATTGAGAAGTTTTAAATAAAGATGCCTTTCAACAAGAAGTCTTCTGGGAAAACAATGTAACAGTGGTCACAGTATGCCCACCTTAGCACTGTATGTGCCTTTCTTTTTGTTTTTTTAATATTGGGCCCATTGTTTGCCTGCCCAGCTCTTGGGATTTTCTGGACACAGCAGCCCCCTCCTTGCCTCACAGCCACCATTCATGAAGGTACCTGAAGCACAGCCATTCCACGTGTGACTGACCCACCGTGACCTGGTCTGAGGTAAGCCCATCACAGTGCCTTCTTATAATGTTTGGAACTGAGGTCAAAGATTAAAATCAGCATTTTTCTGTTGCTCATGCTCCGAAACTTGGGGCACTTCAGGCTTGAGGTCCTTCCAGCAGCGGAGCCTCAGGTGTTTCTGGCCTCCTCCATTCTAGGTCCTCACCTCCACAGACTGCCATGGACCTGCAGTCTTATTCTGTGGGCTTCTCAGTGGTTAATCGTCCCTTTTGTGTACAAAGATCTCATGAATAATATGCTAATTCCAAAGAAATACCTTTAATCTTGGAATTGCAGGCAAGGTCTTAGAGAAGATAGGGAGTTGTGTCTTCTGATTCTCTAGGCGTAAATACCCTATTATCTATGCTGGGGACCAGAACCCATACAATGAAGTGCTTAGACTTATTTTACTTCAAACCGTTTCATATCTGTTGAGAACCTTACTTTCCGAAGTTTAAATTACTCCACAGGATACCGTTTCTTTCAACCTTTTAAGAGGGAAAGATTAAGTAATTCAGAACCTTAGCCATGCTTATGAGCTCAAGGTAAGAACATACATTTGTATAAACCCTACACTATCTCACACCATTCCTTTTCATGAAAGAAAGGTGGGCAGAAGTGATCATGGTTAGTCCTGACCTCCAGGATCCCAACACTGATGGGAGAGTTTTCGGGCTTTCAGGACGACTCCTGCGGTACAGAGTCCTTAAGAGCTACAGAAAGTATAATGCACCTGGACTTGGGTCAGCGACCACTTAACCCTGCGTTGCCACACGATTTATTCAATATAGAGTGACAGCAGATCTCCCGTGTCCCAGTCACTGGTAGGTCACGCCATCTCCTGCTCACAGCTGTGTTTTCCCTATGGTGCTTTCTAATAGCATCTTCCAAATTAAACACTCATTGCGAAGGTTTCTCTCCTGCTTATCTACCACTAAAAAGTGAACCACTCCAAAACTTAAAGGTTTAAATCAACATTATTACCTTTCATGGTCCTTGGGTAGCTGGCACAAGGTAGATGGTCCTTGTTTGTTCTCTCAGACTTTGGATGATACTGTGGCTATCCAGAACTTGACTGGGCGGGTCAACCAAGATGGCCCCTCTGTGGCTGAGTGAGGGTTGATGCTGGCTAAACACTGGGAATCAAGCGGTGATTCAAGCCATAGTACTTACACATGGCCTGAATGAGGCTTGGGATCCCTATAGCTGGACGTCATGGCTGCTAGGTTTCAAGAGGGAGCCTAAGAAAAGCAAGCATTCCAAGAGGCTCAGGCAATAGCCACATGGCAGCTTCTAGCCTCAGAAGTGATCATTTCTGATATACTCATTGGCTGACTGTGAACCACAAACACATCCAGATTCAAAAGGAGAGGAATACCTAATATCATGAATCCTGGGAATTTCGGTTCAGCTTCGGAAATTTGCTGTCCTAGTCAAACTTCTCACCACTACAATCCACCTCTGCCCACTACTGGTTTATTAATCTCCCATGTGTAAAATACACTCAACCCTTCAAGGGCTTCCAACTCTCATCCCACTGTGGCTTCAGTGGGGGACTTTAAAGTCCTGGATCTCATCACCTAAACCAGGTCCATTTGCTGAGGAAATTGCTCAGGCACACTCTCTCAGTTACCATCAATCTCTTCTACTTAGCTGTTGCTACAAGAAGCCACTCAGGATTAAGTGGCTTCTATCAAGCATCTAAGGTTACAAAGAATTCAGAAAAGACACAGCTTGGAGGTCTGTTGCTGGGCATCAGCAAGAGAAGCAGTGGCTCATGGATCACTTCACTTACTATCAATGGCTGATCTCTCTCTCTCTCTCTTTCTCTCTCTCTCTCTCTCTCTCTCACACACACACACACACACTCTCTCTCGCTCTCGCTCTCTCTCTCTCTCTCTCTCTCTCACACACACACACACACACACACACACACACACACACGGTTATTTCAGGAGAGCTGGACTTCTTACTTGATCACTAGCTTTCCCCAAAGATGTTCCTGGAAGTCCTAGATCATCACTTCTTCCATACTGTGTTATCAAGCCAAGTCACTAAGACCATCCCAGACTCAAGGAGAAGGAGCTAGACTCCACATCATAGAGAAATGGATGCATGAGGAAAGGAACTGATGTTAGCCATCGTGGAGCTGAGCTGTTAAGAATTCCTTCTTGCCTGCTGAAAATGTGGAATTCTCCTAAGAGAAAAATTCTTGTCTGCCAAGTGTAGTCTAAAGGTCACTTCTCTCAAGACAGTGACTCCACTAGGATTCTTAGGTGCCCTTACTGAGTATTCATACAATAAGCACACATATCAAAGCAATTTCCACTCTCTTTATAAAGATTACTTAGCAGCATGTCTTTTTTTCTTTATTTTATTTTAAAGACAAAAGAATGGAGACATATGAACCAGAAAAGTCATAAACAATACAGAAAATACAAAGTTATACAGAATATAGTAGGGAATTAGCACTGGATGTTGTATTACATAGTTATCTTCACATTAGTTAACACAAAAACATTAAAGGAAATACCAAATTATAGAGAAGATAGTAGGGAA
>PVLD010033871.1:0-13223 GCA_004027595.1 Dinomys branickii | reverse complement strand
CCAACCTTTAACTTTCAATCTGTGGATTTCCTTTTGAGTAAAATGTGTTTCCTGTATACAGCATATCGTTGGATTGTGTTCCTTAATCCACTCTTCCAATCTTTTCCTTTTGACTTTTGAATTGAGGCCATTTACATTAATGGTTATCATGGTTATATGTTGGCTTATTCTAGTCATGTTATTTACTTGTTGTTTTCCTTCTTTTGCTGACTGTTTACTTGTTTGTTCTGTTTAGGGAGTTATTTCTATTGTTGTTCTTGGGATTGTGGTCTCTTTTTCTCTGTCTAGAATATCTTTTAGTGCTTTTTGCAATTCTGGTTTGGCACTCATGAAGTTCTTCAGTTGTTCTTTGTCATGAAAATATTTTATTTCTCCATTGAATTTGAGGGAGATTTTTGCAGGATACATCAGTCTGGGTTGGAAGTTGTTTTGTCTCAGAATCTGTAATACCTCGCTCCAAGCTCTTCTTGATTTCATGGTTTCCATTGAGAAGTCTGCTGTGATTCTGATGGGCTTTCCTTTATAGTTGATGTGTTTCATTTCTCTAGCAGCTGTTAATATTGTGTTCTTTTGCTGGATATCTGGGATCTTGACTATTATATGTCTGTGTGTGTTTTTCTTTGGGTTATGGATCGTTGGTGTTCTATATGCGTCGATTAACTGAACTTCAGTGTCTTTTACCTTGTTTCGGAAATTTTCTGCTATTATTTCAGCAAATATTCTTTTTATATCATTTGTGTGGCCTCCTACTCTTTCACTCACTCCTATTACTCGAATATTATTATGTTTTGCCTCATCTTGGAGCTGTTGGATTAATTTTTCTTGTGTCTTTGATGATTTTATGAGATCCTTCCTTTCTCGCTCATAAGCTGCCATGCTCTCTTCAAGGTCTGATATTGTATCTTCGGTTTCTTTTAAGCGGTTGTGCAAGCTTTCAGTGTAAGTTTTCAAATCCTGACATTCTCTTTGGACCTGTTTCATTCTTGCTAATTCATTTCTAAATTGCTCTTGTAATGTTTCCATTTGTTTCCTATTTTGTTCTAATCTTTTATCTATTTCTTCTCTATGTGTACGGAACATTTCTTCCATTATTGTTTTCAGTTCGTTTTTTGTCTGAGAGATCATTGCAGGTACGTGGCTTATTTCTGCTTTAAGCTCTTTTATGGCCTGTTGGAGTTGTTTCATTTCAGATGCAATCGTTTCATAACTTGCAGGTATGTGGCTTCCTGGTTCCCCTGTATCCTCGCATTCAGAACTTGTTCTGGGTGGGGTTGAGTTCTGAGACTGTGTTTTGTTCCTCTGTTTTCCCATTTTTGGGTATCAGTTTCAAAATGTTGAGCTATAAATTCCCCAGGCAGTTCAGCAGGCAAAGGTCTGCTGCAGAGGCTGCTCCAATGACTCCTTCTCTTTGGGAGAATGTCCCCTAAGCTTTCTTCTGAGAGATCCGCTTAAAAGGCTGCTCAGATCCTGCTTTGTGGACCTTGCTATTCCCTACCCTGAGACCTGGCTGGGGCGCTTAAAAGCTCGCTGCCCCAGGGACCTTGCAGGCAGGGGGCCGTTCAGGTGTTCCTCCCTGGGTGGAGCTCCTCCCCCACTCAAAAATCCCGTCGGGGCGCCCAGCCAGCTCTTCTGTTCAGGGGACAGTGCAGTCAGAAGTGCTGCTCGGATGTCCCTCGCTGGTCGGAGTTTCACCCCGACCCAAAAAATCTAGTCAGGGTGCCCAATGAACTCACCCTGGGATCATGCCAGCAGGAAAGCCGCTCAGATGTATCTCCTTGGGTGTAATTTCTTCCCGACTCAGAAATCCTGTTGCGGTGCTCACTCGGCTCACCTGTTCCGAGATCCGTGCCGGCAGGGGATCCCGGTGCTCCCCCGCCTACTCGGCGTTCTCACAGGAGCCGCCTACCGCAGCCGCTGTAGTGCCCACTCTCCGGCTGAGGATGGCGCCGGCTGCGGGGTCAGGGCTCTGAGTAGGATCCCGATCAGTTGCACGCATTAGCGCAGTCTGACCGAGGAGCGGGTTCTCCGAGTTTGCTCTGCTCCGCCGCCTCCAAAAATTCCTGGTCTCAGCTGCCTGCGAGCCGTTCAGGTTTGGGAGATGGGCGGGTCTGTCCCGCCACGCTCGCACTCAGTGTTACACGGGACTTGGCTGAGCGGCGGCCTGCGCAGCGCCGATCACCTCAGGCGCCCAGCTTTCAGGGCCTGCCCACTTCTTGCCGTGGCGTATCCAGCCGACCTGTTAATGCTCAGGTAACGCAGAGCAACATGTTCAGTGGGAATTTCGCAGCCTTGGACCTGGCACCCACACGCGAACGATCAGTCTCTGGGAGAGTTTCCCTCTGCCGCTCACCTGGTTGCCATCTTCCTGGAAGTTACCTTTTCCTTTTGAACAATTACTTCCTACTTCACAATATCTATTATACATTTTGGTTCTTATTTACAATTTTAGTACCTCACATCAGAGAGATAATGTAGTATTTCCACATTTGTGTGCAATTTATTTCATTTAAGAGTATGGTCTCAAGGTCCATCCATTTAGCTATGTCTCAAGTTTATCCTTCTTTATGGCTGAGTAGTGTTCCATTGTATTAAAAAAGCATATTTCCATCAATTCATTGGTTGATGGGTATTTGGGTTGTTTCCAATATTTAGCTATTATAAATTGTGCTGATAAATATGGGTGCATGTATATTGCTGGGTTGTAATGGTTTTAATTCTTTCAGGAAGATACCAAGAAGGGCAACACCTGGGTCAAATGCAACCTCTAGTCCTAGTTTTTTGTGAAATCTCTACATTAATTTCCACAATGGTTGCACCAATCTACACTCTCACCAGCAGTGAAGTGTTCCTTTTTTCCCACAGCCCTACCAGCATTTGTTATTGGTTAATTTGTTTACGACAACCATTCTTTCTAGAGTAAGATGGAATCTCAGCATAGTTTTAATTTGCATCTCTCAAGTGATCAGTGACGTTGAACATTTTTATGTATTTATTTGCCATTTGTACTTGTTTTTCTGAGACATAGCTATTCATTTCTGATGCCTATTTTTGGATTGGATCTTTAAATTTAGAGGGTCTGATTTCTTCAATTTTTATATGTTCTAGATATTAGTCCTTTGTCTGAAGAACAACTGATTAAGATTTTTTTCCACTCTGTAGGTTCTCTTTTCACTTTGTCAGTGATTTCTTTCGTTGTGCAAAAGCTTTTTTTAATAAGATGAGATCTCTATGGTTGATTCTTTGCAGTATTTCCTGCATAATTGGGGTTTTGTTCATGAAGTCTTTGTCTACACCTATGTCCTCAAGAGTCCTACCTATTCTCTCTTCCAGCAGAGTTAGTGTTTCTGTGTTAATATCTAGATCTTTGATCCATTTTGACTTTAGTTTAGTGCTTGGTGGTATATATAGGTCTAGTTTTACTTTGTGGCATATACAAAGCCCATTTTTCCAGCACCATTTATTAAAGAGGCTCTCTTTCTTCCAGTAAATGTGTTTGGCTTCTTTGTCAAAGATAAAAAGGCCAAATGTGTTTGAAGTTCTTTCTGCCTCTTCAAATCTTTTCATAAATTTTCAGGTCTGATTTTTGAAAGTACTATGTTGTTTTAAACACAGTAGCTCTGTAGTATAATTCCAAGTCAGGAACTGTGATGTTCCCTCCTTTGCTTTTGTTCCCCAGAGGGTTTTTTTTTTCTATTCTAGGTCTCTTGGGGTTCCAAATGAGTGTTAGGAATGTTTTCTTTAGATCTTTGAGGCATGCTAATGGTGTTTTAATTGGGATTGCATTAAATCTGTGTAACAATTTTGGGAGTGCGGCCATTTTTGCTACATTGGTTCTTCCTACCCAGAGGAAGGGATGTCTCTCCTTTTTCTGATTATGCTCTTTGATCTCCTTTTTCAGATTACTGTGGTTTTCACTACAGAGGTGTTTCAATTTCTTTGTTAGATTGATTCCTAAACACTTCATCTTTTTGATGCTGTTGTGAAAGCTGTGGTTTCCTCATTTCTTTCACAGTGAGTTTCTTATTTGTGTACAGGAAGGCTACTGATTTTGGCGTGTTGACTTTGTATCCAGCTATGTGACTGAATCTGGTTGTTAAATCTAGAAGTCTTTTGGTGGAATTTTGGGGTCTTCTATGTAGAATATCATGTCATCTGCAAATAAAGATAATTTAACTTCTTGCTTCCTTATCCTTATTCCTTGCATTTTATTCTCTTGTCTAATTATTATACCTAATGTTTCCAGAACTATATTGAGTAGGAGTGGTGATAGTGGACATCTTTGTCTTGTTCCTGATTTTAGAGAAAAAACTTTCAGTTTTGCCTATTTAGTATGACTTTGGCTGTTGGCTTATCATAGATAGCTTTTATCATATTAAGACCACCTAAGGAATATTAAATATTAAGAGAATTGGGGATGATTACTTTTCTATTTTTACTGATGTGTATTTCCTGAAACTTTTTTCTAGAATGTGCATTATTATGTGAAACAGTATCAGAGAGGGATTTGCAATTAAATGAAAGTTTTCTTAGGACAGAGGCAGAGGGCAGTGCACATCAGGTTGGGCTGTGTGAGACAGATTCTTCTCACCAGCTGTTCTGGGGGATGTGCAGCAGGCACAAACATGCTCTGCAAGCCAGCTTCCAACCCTGGAGACTACCAGTCCATGGAAGGCTATGCAGTTCTAAAGCCATGTGGACTTGGGAAGATGTTTTGGTCATGGTTTCTACATTTAAATGCAATCCATCAAAATAAACTCAAAGGCTTCTTTGCACTTGCTTTATGGATAGCTGCGTAGGGACATGGTTAGTTCAGGTGACCATGCACTGTAGGAGGAAAGAACTGTTAGCCATGACTTGGAAAGGTGAGAAAATCTCTCTATTCCTGGGGAATAAAATGTAGAAAATCTGATCATTCCTTCTCCAAAGTATTTCCAAGGCTTTTGCAAGCCCTTTTTGCCCTTTGGAAAAGGTTCTTCCATTCATGTATTCATCCATATGCTGCCTGAATACTTACTGAGCATCTGGATTCAGAGTGCTGGTTTGGGGAGTTGGACAACTGCAGCAAGCAAGGTGATGGAATCTGCTCTGTGGTCACGTTTCATAAGGAGAGGCAGGCATGGGTGACAAGTGCTGAAGATTGAAGTCCACAGGGCACAGGAGGAAGGCGGATTCTCTTCCCCCACTTTAAACAGAATTGTCAGTGTGTGTCACAAATTTGGCAAGTAGAAGCAAGAACTTGGAAGAGGAGAGCCAGACCAATGTCTGGGGAAATCAGAGCTCCAGAGCAAAGGCTCTGTTTATCCTACTCCTACTGAACCCAGTTGTGACCCTTGTCACAGGAGTGTGGAGCCCTGTAGGAACTCACTGAAGTAGGTGTGTGCAGTACACGGATTAAAGGAGCCCAGCAGGGTAGGGGCTCATACCATCTCAAAAGCTCAGGTAGCCAGCCCTCACTATGGATAGCTTGGGCGGTGTTCTTGGTGCCAAGTTGGCTCAGTGGATAACAAGGTAGGGACTTCTATCCTTAAAGACCCCAGACCCCACTGAGAGACAGATGTTTAATCAGAAATAGCAGCCACATTGCAAAACTGTGGTGATGTGATGAGGAAAAGCCGGAGGCAGACTAGCGGGGGAGTGTCTACCAGGACTGGAGAAGAGGGAGCACTGGGAGATAACCCTGAACCCAACTCAGTCCTGTGGGTTGCAACTGGCTGCTTATGCTAAGGCTTGGAGAAAGTAACATTGAGGGGGTCAGTGTGTGAGTCTCACAGCCATTTTCAAAACCTGCCAGATAGATTTGGGCAACATCTCCACACAACACAAAGCTAAATGATTGAAGCAACCCAAATATACACCAGGTGTAAAGGAGCCAAACAAAATGTGGTTTACCTTTGCAGTGGAATATTATTCAGTCATCAAATGAATAAAGTATGGATTCATGCTATGGTACGGGAGAATCTAAAAACATGATGCTAAGGGGAGAAAGACACTAATCATGAAAAACCACATATCTTATAATTCTGTGAAAATGAAATGATGGCCTGTGGCTGTCCAATCAATTGCCTCAGGGCTGTGCTCCTGGATTTTTATTGAGAAGCCAGTGGTTGGCTGACTGTTTAAATTTGAAAAAGTGCAGATTGAAGTCTTTCCTTTGCAGGTTTTGATATTATACTTGTAGCTTTTTTTGTAATTATCTTGAGAGAATATTGGCTGTGGATGTTAGGCATATCTTCATCCTCTCAGAATTCAGTCCCCTAAGATCAAAAGTTATAGGGGATTCTATTCTACCCTCTAGGATTTATCGACCATGTCCTCTCATAAACAGAAAATATTCTGTGGCTAAAATGTGCAATACTGTGGTCCTGAAGACTTTCTGTTTGTCCTGCATTCCAAGCGGGTACAAAACATTTTATGCTTTCTTCTCACTTTAGAAGAGCCCTTTGCATGAACCACATTTGGGGGAAAAAAATGTCAGGCACTCTCAGAGAGGGCCTCAGTTCCTGGAACCCTAATTCCTTTAGTTTTTAATGCATTTAAAGCTCTTCAAAGTTTCTAATAAGATAACTTATTAAATGTTTTTCATAATTTTTGGTTATTACAGTGGAAATTTGATTCCACAGTTTCACATACAATAAGTTTTGTTATAGTGTTCTTATGGAATGTAAAAGATGCACTTCTTACTTTTATCTTATTAATATTTATACAGTCTTCTATTCATAATTGATACAAATTGATGTGAATATTCATGATGTACATTCTTATGTGGTCAATGAATGAGTGTGAACACACACTTCATGTCCACCACTGTGCTAGTACCCAGACACAATAATGAACTCAGCTCACCTGATCCCTTCCATTATGGAGCTGACCTTCTGATGGAGAAACAAACACTTGTAAGTGTTAGTCCTAACCCCCATTACCTAAGAATGTGACTAGTTTTAAAGACAGGATCAGGGAAGAGAAAATTAAGTCAGAACATTCACACATGTAGAGGAAAGACCATGTAAAAATGCAGGAAGAAGGTATCCAGCCATCTACAAGCACAGAAGGGTGGGCTAGAAGAAACTACCTTGCTAATGTGTTGACCTCAGAAGTGCAGCCAAAAAGAATAAGAAGTGAAATATATATCAGTTTTTAAAAGTGCTCTGGAAAAAAATGAAGTATGTTTTGGTGAAAGCACGTACTAGACACATGGGGGTATACAGAAAGCTCTGAGTTGTATGGTGTAAATCTCATAGAGAATTTTAGGCAATTGACATTGAAAGCCAGTGGAGATCTTTGTGGTGGTGCAATGATTCAGGACAAATGGGAAATTTGCTTTGATCATGTCAGTGACAGAGGGGTTATTGAGAATGGTCAGATTTTGAGTGTGTTTTGAAGGTAGAATGGAACAGATATGCTGATGAATAAAATGTAAGGCATGAGAATAACAAATCTAAGATGAAATTTAGCTGTTTAAGCAAGTAAAAAGACAAATTTTTCACTCACAGGTATAATGAAGGAAGATCAGCAGTGAGGAATATTTGGTGGGGTAAAGACCAAACTCCCAAGTTTGAGCTGTTTAGCTGTGAAGTGCTTACAAAACATTTAAGTGGTGACGTCAAGTAGGAGTTGGATGAACGTGCTGTAGCTTAGTGTATCCCATAGGGAAGTTGGAGAAAGAAGGAGGAAAGGGTAGCCTATGTCAAAGGCTGCTGGCAGGGCAGTAGGGGTGTAGATAAGATACAGTTCCTCAGCTTAGCAATCTTAGGATCATGAGTGCTCTTGACAAGAACAGTTTCAATGGAGTTGGGCTTCAGCTCCAACTTGGTTAGAATGGATTCAAGAAAAACAATAGGAAGAGATTAGAGATGGGCAAATGAGTTCTTCAGAAGAGTGAGTTTGCTTGAGTTCTCAGAGAAGCAGGGTCCAAGATGGAATAAAATGTTCAAGGACTTTTTAAAGGAATAAATATATTTGTGCTAGAGAGGATGAGGAGAGGGCTCCACAGAACTGCCACACAAGCCTGACCCTGCATGAAGGCACAAGGCTGGAAGGAGGCACGGACATATCATAGACTTCATGCAGCTGGAGGCTGTTACTGAAAAGCTGTCAAAGAATCCTGGAGTCAAAGCTGGCTCTCAGGAGTCCCATGTTCCCCACAAATAAGCTGCCTCAGTATCCCTGCTGCAGTCCAGAGCTAAGAACCTATACTCTGAAGGCAGAGATGGATTTCAGGTCACAGCTCTGGGCTTTTGGTCAAGTACAACCCTTTCAGGTCTGCCAGATACGTTCTCATGGCCATCACAAAAACTTTTCTGGGAAACAAGGGAATTATTATGATAAGTCAAAGAAAATGTGTTCTCTTTGTGATATGGGAAATTTCCATTGTTTTTGCATGATGATGAAATTGATGATTTAGGGATATAGGGTGAAAATGCTGAGGCTAAGTCCTTGAGTAAGTGGCAAGACACAGAAGCTGGTGTGAAAATGGACTTGTTAGAACACACACAGTTCATGTATCACAGCAGAAGCTCAGGGGAAACAGGTAGACATGCTTGGTGAGAGGAGCTTGTTGAAAGGAAGAAGGATTCCTTGTATCACAGGGAAATGATGAAAAATGTCTTAAACTGGGAGGAAATATAGGAGCAGATGGCATGGTCTGAGGAAAGAGAAGAAGGTGAGGAACAGTCATAGGAGATAGAGGGGAGTGAAATTGGCATGATTTCTAGATACTTTAAAATGCTACTTGAATTTACTGATCTTGAATTTAAATTGAAACTAATTGGCAGGCTTTTGGTTTTCTCTACCTTGTGTTGCTATGTGGGTGTTGCAGAGTAAGTGTATCTAATACACTGGTATTAAATTTTAAAATGACCATTTAAGTTATGTTTGGTAATAACTTTTCAATGCGTTAGTTATACTGTGTTCAGAGAATATGGTCTGTATGGTGAGAGTTCTTTGGAATTCAAAGACTGTTTCATGACCAAGAACATTATTACCCTTTTTGTGTCTTCCTGTGCTTAAATAGAACCTGTTCTCCCTAACACTGGGGCAGCTCTGTGGGTCCGTGTTCATCAGCTCAAACATATGAGTTGTGTTTTCTAAATTTTCTATACCCTTTTTGATTTTTTGGTGTTAAATTTTGCACGGAAAATCAAGTTAAATATTGTAATGGGTCTAATAGATGCGATTTATCCATTTCTGCCTCAAGTTCCACTTCCTATTTTAGCTTATTTTGTAGTCATCTTTTTAAGTGTATATAGATTCAGAATCACTAAAATTCTCAGTGAATTAAAACTTTTATTATTATGTGGTGATCTTTGGTATATTTTAAAATTATTTTAGCCTTTATATCAATGTTACTTTAATTTTAGATATGACCAATTAAATCGCTTTTGGATAGTATTTGCCTGAGAAATCTTATTCTTTCTTTTTTTTTTTCATTTCAACCTCTCAGTGTCTTTGTGCTTTACTTGTGCCACTTTTTTTTCTTTTGGTACTGGGTATTGAACTTAGGACCTTGTACTTGCCAGGCAGGTACTTATACCACTGAACTCTATCCGCAGCCCTCCTTGCATCATTTTGAAGTAGTAAATAATGATATCTTTTAAAATCCAGTCTGACAAATTGTTTTTAGCTAGAAAATTTAATCTATTTATATTCGTTGTATAGTTACTGATACATTTAAACTTTTTAAAATATCTTTTTGTGCTTTCTATTTTTTCTTACTTTTTCTTTGCCTTTATTTATTGGCCCCTTTGGATGAATTTTTCTTTTTTCATATCATTTTCCTATTTCTATGGATGTTCAGCTGATTCACTCTGTTTCCACTAGTTTCATAGTCAGCCTTGATATTTAAGTGCTTGTATTTAACAAGTTCTAAATTGTAATGAATATCTTTTATTACCCTCTAAATAATATAAGCATTATAAAAATTCTATCCTTTTATTATGTGTGTCTTGGTGGTATATTTGCATAGATTTGCCTAAAACATATTTGTTCTTTCATCTTACAACACAGTTGCTGGGTAGACAACTCTAACATTATAGTTATTTTCCCTTAGCACCCTAAATATGTATTTTTCCTACTGATTTTTATTTTCTGTTGTGGAGTTGAGAAGTCAGAGGCCATTCTCATCACCATTCCCTTGCAGGTGGGCTAACTCTTCTCGACCTGCCTTTGGAGTTGGTTTTCCCCCTGGTGTTGTGTGAATTTGCTATGATATGTCCAGATGTAGATTGGTTTTGTTTATACGCCTTACGATTCACTGGGCTCCTGTCATCAAGGGTGAAAAATTCCTCATGATTGTCTCTTACAAAATCTCCCTTCCTCAGGTTTCAGAGCCATCTTTGGGTAGAACTGTAACTAGAAATATTTTAGAACTGGTCCTTTTATTCACCAGATTTTATATTGTCCATATGTTCATTTATATTACATTCTCAATATTTTCCTAAGTTATTCTCTAAGCCATTCAGTCACCTTTCAGCTGCTTTATCTGAATCTTAAGAGTTATCTGATTATTTAAATTCTAATTTTAATTATTACACATTTAACAATCAGGATTATAATATTTTGTTTTCAGTTTTCTCAATTACTTTTAGCTACTGTAATTATTTGGGCCATACTTACAGATTTCTCTTTCTTTAAACACATTGAGAATATAAGGTCATAAAGCATCTCAAGAATACTTGCTTCAAGTGTAATGTGCTGCTGTTTGCTTGCTGGAGATGTTTTCTGCTGACTCACACTGGTTTTACTTTGTGACTTGTGTGCTTTGTGTAATTTGTGCATTTTTGTAGTGAACTTACACTTGCTGGACATTATCTCTGGGAATTCTTTGGAGCATGGATTAAGGGTACATATTAAAAGAGAGGAATTACATTCCCTTATTTTAAATGTCTGACCGTGCTCTTAACTCAAGCATTAAGTTCTTGGGTTGGAGTTTTAGTAGCCATATGCTGTTGGTGTAGGCAATGGCTTACATGGGACATATTTTCTTCATGGCTGAAAGTTGACTTTCTGATTGTACTCCTTCCTTCCATCCTTCCTTCCTTCCTTCCATCCTTCCTTCCTTCCTTCCTTCCTTTCTTTCTCCTTCCCTCCCTCCTGCCTCCTTCCTTCCCTCCTTCCATCTGTCCTCCTCCTCTTCCTCCTCCTTCTTCTCTGATTATGTTTTTAGTAAACATATAGTTATTTCAGGATCTCAGCTGTTTGTGGGTCTCCATTTATACTTCACACTTCACACTGCCCCTACATCTTGTGATTGCCCCAGGTATACTATACGTTGCATCTATAACCTATATTATAGGTTACAGCTATAAATATTTGTGTCTATAAATATACAAAAGAAGCTGTCCTTTACAATGTTTGCTTACCTTTTTAAATTTAAAAGTATGCTTTATATCTCATCATTAAGAATTTTACTTACAGTCTTGTGATCTCAGTTGTTACAAATAACTTTTCATTATTTTATTAATTATTTCTAGATGATTTCCAGTAAGCAGACTGATAAGATTTCCAGTGCACCATATCAACAAAGTAAAATCATATTTTATCTTGAATCTACTTTAAAATCAGCCTATTTTGCAAGGATGTAGTCATTTTGATCCAGAATTTCTTAAAGTGTTAGAGCTTTAGAAATATTATTTGAAATAACTCCCTCTGTAACTTTAAGATATTTGTTCTCATTTTATTCCTAAGTTATATGCTGTGTTTTCTCCCATTTATTTTTCTTAGGTGAATTAATGGCTGATGTATTTCTTCAAGGGAACTCTTCTTGGTTTTATTCAGCAATTATACCATTTAATCTAGTTTGTAAGACTTACTTAAGTATATAATTAATTTTTTAAAATTCTGTGAATTTCCTCCTCTATTAATTGGTATGTTAAATTTCAGCTGAATATGGCAAAACAGAAACAAAACTAATAATTAGTGAAGAAGAGGTTGCACCAGAGCCTAAAGTATTATGATCCTTGTAAAAAGAGAAGCGGGGTAAAGACAAAGGGGAGGCCATGTGTCAGGAGAAGCTGTCACGTAATGGGCAAATGACGGCATGATAAGGTAAACTAGTCTGTGGTGAGATCTACCCATTACAGAAGCCCCTGTGATGGGATTTAATATCCCACTTTCCCGAGATAAGAAACTGTAGCTCAAAGGGCAAAAGTTTCTAGCTGGAAGTTGAAACCAGGATTTTCTATTTCTCCTACAGTTGTCACTCTCACTTACTATCCCCAAGGGTATCAAAGGCAAAACTTAAGGAAGGATAAAGTGACCTAGGGACAGAACCAAGCAATTAAGGAATTCTTCCTGGACCCTGATGGTGGGAACTAAGGAAACCATTAGACAGTAGGTAATATTGGAGAACAGTCCTGAACAATGGGTAGAAGTTTTCTTAGTGAATGGGAAAGGAGGGAACACTCTAGGTTAAGGTGATAACAGGAGCGAGAGTTATGTATCTGTTTCTTGAAGAAACGAGGGAAAACTTTCTATCTTCTCTCTTCTAGACCCAAAACTGATACTTAATAAAGGCTTGCTAGGCACACTTCCGTTCTCTTTGTTCCACATGGAGGAAAGGCTACTCACATCTCCAGTACCATACACTTTGTCCTTAGTATCAAATCCATAACTTTATTGGAGGCAGCAAAAGGGCTACGCTTGCCAGCTTCCCTGGCAGCTTGGCATTGTAGACAGAATTACTGTAGGACTTCTACAAGAGATGGGAAGACAGCAGCTCAATTTTCCTTTGCTCTTGATCCTCAGGTTCTGATTCCTGCTGAGGATCAAGTATGTCTTGGACGTGGGACAGAGCTGAGAATGGAGAGTGACACTGGCCTGAATGCAGGAGAATTCTGGGTCCATGAGGACAGTATTAGGTCACTATACCAATCCCAGATCCCTATTTTAAGATGTCTAATTGTGAGAAATATCTCCCTTGCCTAGACCATTGATATCTCTTCTCTGCTGCTAGAATCCCGTGACATTTCTAAGCACTGTATTCCCCATTTGGCATACACTCCAGGAGTCTGCAGGCCATGACTGGAGTGCTTACAAACATTTAGGGCCAGAAATTACTATCTGGAAAACACACTGAGATTCTGAAAGGGTTTCCCAGCTTGGAACTCATTTACAAGGTGGGTCTCAATGACATTCTCACAACTGCTGTTCACCTGGAGGAATTCCAGAAGCCTTTTGGGGGGAGAGAGAGAGAGAGGGAGAGAGAGAGAGGGAGAGAGAGGGGGGGG
>PVLD010033870.1:0-13225 GCA_004027595.1 Dinomys branickii | reverse complement strand
GTATTTCCTCAGTCGTTTTTGTATTAGCAGAAATGAAGATAACTTTGTATTATACAGCATCCAGTGCAAATTCCCTACTATCTTATCTATAATTTGGTATTTCCTTTAATGTTTTTGTGTTAACTAATGTGAAGATAACTATGTAATACAACATCCAGTTCTAATTCCCTACTATATTCTGTATAACTTTGTATTTTCTTTATTGTTTATGGCTTTTCTGGTTCATATGTCTCCATTCTTTTGTCTTTAAAATAAAATTTTAAAAAAAGAAAAAAAATAATCCAGTCCTCTGTGGATGGACATTTGGGTTGCTTCCACGATTTAGCTATTACAAATTGTGCTGCTATAAACATGGGTGCACATATATCAGAGTAATATGATGTTTTCAGATCTTCTGGGAAAATACCCAGAAGGGGAATAGCTGGTTTGAATGGAACCTCTAGACCTAGTTTGCTGAGAAATCTCCAAACTGCTCGCCACAGTGGTTGCACCAGTCTGCAATGCCACCAGCAGTGTAGTAGAGTCCCTATTTTTCCACAGCCTCACCAGCATTTGTTATTGGATTATTTTTTAATACTGGCCAATCTTACTGGGGTGACATGAAATCTCGATGTTGTTTTTATTTGCATTTCTCGAATGACTAAAGATGTGGAACATTTTCTCATATATTTATTTGCCATTTGTATTTCTTTATCTGAGAAGTGTGTATTCATCTCAGATGCCCATTTCTGGATTGGGTCTTTCAATTTGGACAGGTACATGTTTTTTAATTCTTTGTATGTTCTAGATAGAAGACCTTTGTCTGAGGGACAGCCAGCTAGGAGTTTTTCCCAATTTGTGGGTTTTCTTTTTACTTTGCTGGTGATTTCTTTAGATGTGCAAAAACTTTTCAGTAGGGTGCGGTCCCAATTATTGATTCTTTGAAGTGTTTCCCTTGCAGCTTCATTTTTGTTCATGAACTCTGCCTACTCCTATATCTTCAAGATTTTTACCTACTTTATCTTCCAATAGATTTAGTGTTTCTGTTTTAATGTTGAGATCTGTGATTCATTTTGACGTGAGTTTGGTGCATGGTGATAGACTGGGGTCTATTTTCAGTTTTCAGCAAGAGGCAAGCCAGTTTTTCCAGCACCATTTATTAAACAGGCCATCTTTTTTCCAGTGAGTTTGGTTGGCCCCTTTGTCAAATATTAGGTGGCTGAGTGTGTTTTTCGTTGTGGTTGCATCTTCCAGTCTGTTCCATTGATCCTCAGGTCTGTTTTTTAGCCAGTACCAGGTTGATTTTATTACAGTAGCTTTGTAGTATAATTTCAGGTCAGGGATTGTGATTCCACCTGACTTGTCCTTGTGACCAAGAATTGCTTTTGCTATTCTGGGTCTCTTCTGGCTCCAGATGAATTTGAGGAATGTTTTCTCTAGATCTGTGAGGTATGCTGATGGTAGTTTAATGGGAATTGCACTGAATCTATACAACAATTTTGGTAGTATGGCCATTGTGACAATGTTGGTTCTTCCTAACCAGGACCAGGGAATGTTTTTCCATTTGTTGAAATCCTCTTCGATCTCTTTTTTCAGAGTACTGTAGTTTCAATTGAATAGATCTTTTACCTCTTTTGTTAGATTGATTCCTAAATATTTCAATTTCTTGGTTGCTATTGTAAAGGGTATGGTTTCAATTAATTTCTCTCTCAGTCTGTTTGTCGTTCGTGTACAGGAATGCTATTGATTTTTGGGTGTTGACTTTGTAACCGGCTACGCTGCTGAATTTGTCAATTAATTCCAGGAGTTTTCTTGTGGAGTTTTTGGGGTCCTCCATATATAGTATCATGTCATCTGCAAATAGTGATAGTTTAACTTCTTCCTTTCCTATCCTTACTCCTTTTATTTCTCTCTCTTGTCTAATTGCTCTGGCTAATACTTCCAGTACTATGTTGAATAGGAGTTGTGACAGTGAACATCCTTGTCGTGTTCCTGACTTTAAAGTGAAAGTTTTTAGTTTTTGTCCATTTAGTATGATATTGGCTGTTGGTTTGTCATAGATGGCTTTGATCAGATTGAGGTAGAGGCCATGTATTCCTATTTTTTCTAGGGTTTTTAACATGAATCCATGTTGGACTTTATCGAAAGCCTTTTCTGCATCTATTGAGATGATCATGTGGTTTTTGTCTTTGGCTGTATTGATATGATGTATTACATTAATTGCTTTGCAAATATTGAACTATCCCTGAATTCCTGGAATAAATCCAACCTGGTCATGGTGTATAATTTTCCTTATGATTCACTGTATTCCATTTGCTAATATTTTGCTGCGTATCTTTGCATCTATGTTCATTAGAGAGTTTGGCCTATAGTTCTCTTTCTTGGTTCGGTCCTTCTCTGGTTTTGGTATCAGTAAAATACTTGCCTCCAGAAATGTGTTGGGGAGAGTTGCTTCCTTTTCGATTTCATTGAAGAGTTTGAGGAGTGTTGGCATTAAATCTTCTCGGAATGTTTTATAGAATTCTGCTGTGAATCCATCAGTGCCTGCGCTTTTTTTTTGTTGGTAAGTTTTAAATGACATTTTCAGTCTCATTAATTGATATTGGGTTGTTCAGGATTTTTGAGTCTTCCTGATTCAATTTTGGTAATTTGTACATTTCTAGGAATCTGTCCATTTCTTCTGAATTTTCTATGCTATGGGAGTAAAGATTTTCAAAGTAGGTATTAATGATCTTTTGGATTTCTGTGGGATCTGTAGAGATTTCATCCTTTTCATTCCTTATTGCATGAATTTGAGTTCTTTCCCTTCTTTTTTTGATAAAGTTGGCTAGGGGTTTATCAATTTTATTTACTCTTTCGAAGAACCAACTCTTTGATTCACTAATTTTTTGTAGAGTTTTCTTCATCTCAATTGCATTAATTTCTGCCCTGAGTTTTATAATCTCCTCTCTTCTTTGGGCTTTTGGTTTGGCTTGTTGCTCTTTTTCTAAAAGTTTGAGGTGTAGCATTAGGTTATTTATTTGCTCTCTTTCTGTTTTCTTTATATATGAGTTCATCGCTATAAATTTCCCTCTGAGGACTGCTTTCATTGCATGCCACAGATTCCGGTAGGTTGTATTTGCATTTTCATTTGTTTGTAGGTATTTTTTAATTTCTTCTTTAACTTCTTGTGTGACCCACTGGCTATTCAGGAGGTTGCTGTCTAATTTCCAAGTGTTTATGCGGTTTTTGGAGTTCTCTTTGTCATTAATTTCCAATTTCATTGCACTGTGGTCAGATAATATGCATGGGATAATTTCAATTCTTTTGCATTTAGGTAGATATGCTCTATGGGCTAGAATGTGGTCAATTTTAGAGAAAGATCCATGTGCAGCTGAGAAAAATGTGTATTCTGATGTTGTGGGGTGGAACACTCTGTATACATCTACTAAGTCCATGTGTTCACACTTTTGGTTCAGGTCTGTTATTTCTTTGCTGAGTTTCTGTCCAGTTGACCTGTCTCTTTGCATCAGAGGGGTGTTTAGGTCCCCTATTACAATAGTGTTATTAGTTATTTGATTTTTCACGTCTGTTAAGATTTGACTTGTAAAGTTTGGTGCTCCATTATTTGGTGCATAAATGTTTAGGTTTGTTATCTCTTCCTCTTGCAGCTTTCCCCTAGCTAGTATGTAATGGCCTTCTTTATCTCTTTTGATTGTTTTTGGTTTGAAGTTTACATTGTCTGCAAACATAATAGCTACCCCTGCTTTTTTCTGGGGACCTGTTGCATGGAGAATTGTTTTCCATCCTTTGACTTTCAGCCTGTGGATTTCCTTTTGAGTAAAATGTGTTTCCTGTATACAGCATATATTTGGATTGTGTTCCTTAATCCACTCTGCCAATCTTTTCCTTTTGACTGGAGAATTGAGGCCATTTACATTAATGGTTATAATGGTTATATGTTGGCTTATTCTTGTCATGCTATTTAGTTGTTGTTTTCCTACTTTTGCTATCTGTTTGCTTGCTTGTTCTGTTTGAGGGTTTCTTTCTATTGTTGGTCTTGAGATTGTGGTCACATTTTTCTCTGTCTAGAATATCTTTTAGTGCTTTTTGCAATGTTGGTTTGGCATTCATGAAGTTCTTCAGTTGTTCTTTGTCATGGAAATATTTTATTTCTCCATTGAATTTGAAGGATACTTTTGCAAGATACATCAGTCTGGGTTGGAAGCTGTTTTGTCTCAGAATCTGTAATACCTTGCTCTAAGCTCTTCTTGATTTCATGGTTTCCATTGAGAAGTCTGCTGTGATTCTGATGGGCTTTCCTTTATAGGTGATCTGTTTCTTTTCTCTAGCAGCTTTTAATATTGTGTTCTTTTGCTGGATGTCTGGGATCTTGACTATTATATGTCTGTGTGTGGTTTTCTTTGGGTTATGGCTCGTTGGGGTTCTATACGCCTAGATTAACTGTACTTCAGTATCTTTTACCATGTTTGGGAAATTTTCTGCTATTATTTCAGCAAATATTCTTTTATATCATTTGTGTTGTCTCCTGCTGTTTCACTGACTCCTATTACTCAAATATTATTTCTTTTTGCCTCATCTTGCAGCTGTTGGATTCATTTTTCTTGGATCCTTGATGACTTTATGAGATCCTTACTTTTACGCTCATTAGCTGCCATGCTGTCTTCAAAATCTGAAATTCTATCTTCGGCTTCATTTAAGCGGTTTTGCAAGCTTTCAATGCAAGTTTTCAATTCCTGGCAATCTCTTTGGACCTGTTTCATTCGTGGTAATTCATTCCTAAATTGCTCTTGTAATGTTTCCATTTGTTTCGTATTTTCTTCTATTCTTTTATCTATTTCTTCTCTACGTGTGCGGAACATTTCTTCCATTATAGTTTTCAGTTCATTTTTTTTTTTTGTCTGAGAGATTATTTCTGATTTAATCCCTTTTGTGACCTGATGGAGTTGTTTCTTTACTTCGGATGTGATCGTTTCTGAGATTGCAGGTATGTGACTTATTTCTGTTTTAATCTGTTCTATGGCCTGATGGAGTTGTTTCATTACCTCAGACATAATTGTTTCATAAATTGCAGGTATGTGGCTTATTTCTGCTTTAATCTCTTCTATGGACTGATGGAGATGTTTCTTTATTTCGAATGCAATCGTTTCAGAACTTGCAGGTATGTGGCTTCCTGGTTCCCCTATATCATCGCATCCAGGTCTTGTTCTGGGTGGGGTTGAGTTCTGAGACTGCATTTTGTTCTTCTGTCTTCCCATTTTGGATATCAGATTCAAAATATTGAGCTACCAGGCAGCTCACCACGCAAAGGTCTGTTGCAAAGGCTGCTCCAATGGCTCCTTCTCTTCAGGTGAATGTCCCTTAAGCTTTCTGCCAAGAGTTCCGCCCAAAAGGCTGCTCAGATGCTGCTTTGTGTGCTGAGCTACTCCCTACCCAGAGGCCTGGCTGGGGAATGCACACAGCTCATCCACCCAGAGGTCTGCGCAGGCAGAGGGGCCACCCAGATGTTCCTCCATGGGCCGAGCTCCTCCCCTACTCAGCGACCCGGTCGGGGTGCCCAAACAGCTCACCCACCCATGGGTCCATGCAGGCAGAGGGGCCGCCCAGATGTTCCTCTGTGGGCCGAGCTCCTCCCCAACTCAGAAATCCAGTCGGGGCGCGCAAACAGCTCACCTGCCCACGGGTTCACTCAGGCAGAGGGGCTGCTCAGATGTTCCTCTGTGGGCCAAGCTCGCTCCTCCCTGACTCAGAAATCCAGTCGGGTCGTGCAAACAGCTCACCTGCCCAGGGGTCCGTGCAGGCAGAGGGGCCGCTCAGATGTTCCTCTGTGGGCTGAGCTCCTCCCCGACGTGCATTTCTTTATGTAAGAGCCACGAGAAAAAGGATAGACTGTTCCTTCTCACCCAGGAAGCAAAGTAGTATACCACATTTCTCCTCCACACAACATGTTATCTAAAAGTTTAAAGGTTGCAGAGATAAACATTGGGGCAAGCCAGAGATCACTCCTTTCACATGCGTGCTCCATGTCCAGTGCTGGGAATGGAAGTCAGCTCCTGTCTGACAGTTCAAATGAATGGAACTCTCTCTGGGCTAAGCAAGGCCAAAGGGATAGGCTGTTGTAGAATCTTAAGGCTTGGTTCAGACTGTCATGGCTTAAGAAAAGAATCATACAGCAAAGCTTCCTGCCAGTGCCAAGAGGCCATGACTCATCTCTCAAGGCTCCATCTCCAGTTGGCTAGGAGATGAAGACCTCTGTGCCTGAAGGGTTCTGTGGTCCACAGATTGCCAGGTCTACAACCAGCACCCAGTTCCTTATCTGAGCTAGAAGCTTCTAACTATAGGTCACACTCTAACTTAGCCTGCAGATACATTTTGCTTGATCCAAACAATGTGGCTCCATTTTTAATTAAAAAATAGATATCAATATTTAAAATTAAGAAATTTCATAACAATATATGGCTTTCTGGCTTCTTTTGAGAATTTGGAAGAACTAACGTCCTGGAACTGCTCTCTTACAGGGTAAAGATTGCCCAGCACTGTGTAGTGGTGTCCCCTTCATATAAGGCCTGAGGCCTGTCATTGGCTAAGTTCTCACCATTCCCTATTGACTTCCCAGCATTAAGAATTCCCTTAAATCTTAAATGTTACCTCATATCTGGCCCTACTCACTCCTTTGATTTACATGGAAGATTGTATTTGCCATTTGAATCTGTATTCCTTATCTCTATGCTCCTAGAATTCCTTGCTACCTCCAGTCTCTACAGCTTGTAAGAAGTTCAAAACTTTATACTCAGTGTTGGACAATATAAAGATATGATCCAAAAGTTGAACTTGCTAGGTAACTATCAAGTGACTTCCCCACACAGGTGCTCACCGCCTTCACCCATGAAATGGGTAGACATCCACTCTACTCTGTAAGCCTTTCTGGTTCCAAAATTTTATGGGTTGATCCACTCGACTACTGATTCCCTTGTTTGTATAAACTAATGTTGCTAAAATTCCAAGCCTTTAAAGTTGAAATTCCCTGGTCTTTATCATATGTCTGACATTTGCTGAAATCTTTCAGTTGCTTTAAAGCTGACTCCAGGTGTCAGTGACAGGACACCACCTGTTAGGCAACCAGGACCCTCCCTGCACCCCATTGCAATCCAGTAGACAGCAGGCTCCATATGCACAGAAAATTACTTCAGCTTTTCAGGGAGCTCTTCTGCAGACTGGCAGGTCATACAGAGAGGCCAGAGAGTCAACGGGCCTGAAAATTAAGCTTCCTTCTCTGCCTTGGAATTCATTTGTTGTGCTCAACTCTGAGGCAGCTTGACATAAGGGAAATGGAGTCTTTATGTGTAAGTTCCTGAAGCCAATGTTTCAGTCCTTCAGAGAGGTGGTTGATATCCCAGTAGCTATTAAATGACACCTGGCATTCATTCAAGGCATTAAGGAAGGCAGGAAGAAGAAGTCCCCGCTCTTGCAAAGTGATTTTTGAGAGAGCTGCTTGTGAGAAGAAAGGTTCCATGGGACATCATAAATATATTCTGCCTCATGTAAAAATACTTTTCTGGCAAGTAATGTCCTTGACTTTTACCCTTCAAAAAAATGTCCCAAGAGTACATTTTGTGGTTTGTTACTAGTTATGCAGCATGTAGTAAAATAGGAGCTAAAAGGTAAAATTCCAAAGCACACACATAGCAGACTGGATCTTCTTTCTTTGGAACAACTTTATTTGTCATTGTCAAGTCTACTTTAAATGACTCTGTAATCCGTACTTCTGACCAGGAATTGAAAATGAGTGCAAAAATGTGCCACATTAAATGCAGTATCAAATGGAGCATGTTTATTTTCTGAGCTGCCCCCTAAAAAAATCTGACAAGAAAAACATACCTAGCTTTAAAATTTTTGTGTATTTAGTTTGGGGCTCAGAGTAATGATCACTGTGCTATTCAATATAAACAAACAAACAAACAAACAAACAAACCATTTAGTTTACTTCTCTGTACCCCCATACCTCTCCGTGTATTGGTATGGGAGATAACTGTTTTTAAGTACAATAGACAGAGAGTTTTAAAATATTGCCTTTAACTCATGTAATATATTATATCAACCTTTTTGTTTTGAAGATTTTTTTTCCCTTTGGGAAAAAATATATATAAACTATGTTGTGGCTTCCTTGCAAATAAAAATGCTCATAGTATAAATTTTATCTACTGAAGTTATCAGTAACATTTGGGCTAAAAATGATTTATTTCCCTTTTTCCCCTTCGGATCTGCTCGCTCTGGCTTCTTCTCTGTTATATATCTGCCTTCAACAAATTGCTCAATTCTCAGGATAAGGAGGGCATGGTTGTTTCTGGGGGAAAAAAATGCCTCCAAAAACAGTACAGAAATCTAGCCTGACATGTTAGTCAATCATGAAAGAAGAACTACCCCAGGACCTTATCCTTTAAGTGAAAGCAAGTGAACACAGGTCATGAGCTAAGTGAACCTTACTCCAAGACAGTTCCCCTCTGTTCTGCCATCTTTCTTCTCTTGCTACTTGATGAAAATGAGAATGGTCTCTTGGCAGAAGAGCTCTGTGGTAAAGCGACAATAGGTGTGTACTGTGAACTGAAAATGAGCATATTGGGCTTGATTAACTATTGTCACTTCAAGCTCTGAGATTGCTTGACTTTCTGGCTATTTTCCTAGTAACCTCAAATTTTGAAATGAATTCATCTACCTTCTCCAATGCTTGAATTAGTTTCTCAAACATTACATTAATTGGTAATCAGTGATATTAATGCTTCTCTAAATAAAGCAATTTTACCTTTTAGGAGCAATTAACGATGTACTTGATTTTCATGTTTCCCTCCTTTTAAGTCATGACCTATTTTAACCAAAGTCTCTTTTTGGAGTAGAATATAAAACACAAAATCTGAAAGAATTGTACTTTCAGTGTTAGGCAATTTGATCACTCTGGGGGAAGAAAATATGTGAAAATGATTGCTTTCCCTATTGGGGCAAAAGTAAAGGACTCACTTTCAGAACCCCATAAAAAGGCAAGAAGCGCTTCACCTCAGGAAACGCAGATCTACTCTGGCTGCGCTGGCAGCCCACACTGTAAACTCTGCTGAATGGAAGTCAAGGTCATGGGCTTCCTAGCATCACACTCAGACTTTGAAAATGGGTTTCCACACTGTTGGGGAATAGAAAATTCAGCCTAAAGTCTAACAGGTAGAATTTCTTTGGGGAGGGTTGGCTGTAGGCCACACTTGGCCCAGACCAGCTCTACCTCCTCTTTCTGAGAACCCCATAGACATTCATCTCATTGTGCTCAGCCTGTTTCCTGACCTGTAGAGTGGGGATCAGGATATCACTCACATGCCTTTTGGTGACCACAGAGATCAAAGGAGGTGGCACATGAAAAATGCCTGGTGCTTGGCTCAGCATGTGGTGAGCACTCATATATTTTAGGTGTTAGAATTCATCAGTATTACCCTGTAGGAGCCAGATCTTAGGAACAGCTTATAAACACATCTTCTCTCTGCAGTCCTGAAAGGAAGTCCCTGGGGTGCTCCTCACCTTGCCGTGCTAAAGTCAATACCACCTTGAAGATCTCTCTATATAATGTAAGAGGGCTTTTAAGAGGGTTGTTTATTCATCACATTTGAGATCTAATAATATCATTAAGAATTATTCATGGGTGATAAAGGTAATCAGAAACAAACTGATTGCTGGTGATATCTGGAAGGACTCATCAAGGCCATGGAATGAACCTGATCCTCTTGCTCAGGGAAATCAACACCAGAAACCACTGGACTGCCAGGAGCCTGAGAAAAGGGCAGAGGTGTTGAAGTCACTTCTGTCTACACTCAACATACTCCGTTTTGACATTGAGTCATGGTCAACTCCCAAAGCCTGGAAATCCTGGGCAAATGGGTTTCCTTTAGATTTTTCTAAGGGTTCTATTTCTGCTTCATTAAGTCAGTCATTCACTTATTCATTTGTTCAATGCTTAAAAAGCCTAAAGATACATTCCAGGACCCACACTGTATGTTGGAAACAAGTGAAAAACAGCACATACAAGTTCTCTGTCCTGATGGAGAGCAGGTGGTTTCCTGAAGGAGGCTGATCACGTTGCACAAATAATAATCACACAAAGAAACACAGAGTTACAAACTGCACGAAAGGATGTCAGGAAAAGAAGAGGTGTGGGGGGAGAGCAGAGGGGCGTGCTCAGAAGGGAGTTGCGGGGGACAACTGCACAAAGGAGAGATTTCTGAACAGAGGCCTGAAGCATGAGTCAGAGTGAAGATGAATCCTGGAGGACATTCCAGGCAAATAATTTCAGAATGGAGGGTGGGAGGGAGTTTCTTAAGGTGCTGGCAAGGTGCCAGCACGTCCACGGCCTGAGAATGGAGTAAGAAGAGCTTCCCAGGACAACACAGGGTTAGTCAGAACCAGACAGGCGGGGCTTTGGGGATAAGGTGGGAGTTGCGTACACAGAAGCAACTTGAGGCAATAGAGGTCTCAGGAAGGAGAGGAAAGTGATCAGAGCCCCAGTTCATAAGGAACCCAAATGCCTTACAGATGCTGATGCAAAGGAACAGGACAGACAGCAAGCAGGGGCCAGTTAGGAGACCACTCCAGGTGATGAGAGATGGGCAGCAGACCCTGAAATCATTGGTTATTTTTGTTATTTAGTCCAACGCTCACAGAGATTCCTAGAATCATCGCAGGGATATCAAAGTGGTCCCTGCCCTGGAGAGCCTAAGCTCTAGTTCTAACTAGCTTCTGAGCAGTCTCTTAAACTGGCTTCAGGACTGAGAGGTTTCTCATATTCAAACCCTGGTGAAGAAACGTCTGTAAGATACTTCCGGACACACATTCTCTTCCTGACTCCCAGGACCACACTGGATTCCTCCCCCGTTGACTAAACCAAGAGAAGCGGAAAGACATTTTTTCTCCTTAGTGCCTAAAGCATGGCACGTAGATAGAGGATCGAGATGAAACCCTAAGAATTTTACCTATTGTCTAGATGATCCATAGTCAAAAAGTCACTAGTTATTTCAATGGAAGAATTTAATACGAAGAATTATGGGCCAGACATTACAGAAGTGAGAAGGCAGAGAGTAAATGCTAAGCTATGGAGTTTAGCCCTCAGAGAATTAGGATTATCAAAATTTAGACGTTTGGATGGAGGAGGGTCCCTAAATTTGGGACCTGTGCCTTTAAGGTGGGCGCACGACCTGGCTGGTGTGGCAGGTGAACCCGAGGGGTTAATGATGAGGTCGATTCTGTGCGTGTGGCAGTGGAAAACTGGGACCAAGTACTTCTGGAACAAACATGTGGGTAGCAGCTGAAAACACTTCTCTAGCTCCGTCTCTCTGCCCGGTAGTCTTCCGCTAGCGCCCTCTATGCTTAGAATCCGTTACTGCACCCCCACATGGAGCAGCCAGGAAATATCCGAGGCTTTGCAATCAGCCTCAGCAGAAAAACCCAAGTGTGGATGAGAGACAAGGACTTACCTCCTGGCAGTGTCCTACATGACCATTTGGCAAATTGTAATGCCCAGCTCAAAATCTTAAAGAATTTCCATTATTTCTACATACATTTTTGACAGATAACATTAATAACATTACTCTCCCCATTACCTAGTTAGTATGCCTGCCTCTGTGAGAACTCTAAGTACGCAGAGTGCACAAAGCACTCTTCCAATTCCATAAACAGGTACATAAAGAGTAGACAAAAGATCAGAATAGATATTTCTCAAAAAAAGGTATCCAAATGACCCAACAACACATGAAAAGACACTAAATATTACTAATATGGGAAATGCAAATCAAAACCACTTCACTGCTCACTATATAACTAAGATAAAAAATGTAAATATGGATGAGGACAGGGAAAAATTGGAACCCACACGCGTATGGGTAGTATGAATGTGAAATGGGGCAGCTACTTTGTACAACAGTCTGGAAGTTCATTAAATGGTCAAACAGAATTGCCATATACCTCAGTAGTTCTATCCCAGGTTTATATTCTAGAGAAATGGAATCATACAGCCACACACAGGCACTTATGGCAGCCTTGCTCATTCCCAATGTTCTCTATTCTATTTCAGCGATTTAATTCCTGTTATGATTTGTGTATAGATGGCCTCCCAAAGCCTCATACAGTCATGGGGGTGGGCTTCTAGACTTTGTGATAGATTCATGATCTAATACTGGGATTAAGGGTGTGAGGGCTATACCTGTCCTGGTGTGGGTAGTCTGCATGCAATGTAAGGGACAGAAAGAGACTTGCTCACCTTCCTGTCTTTTTGCTTTTGCTGTCTTCTGCTGCCATGAACTATTGCCCCTCTGCCATGTGCCACACTGCCTTGGAGCCAGCCAACTATGGACTGAAACCTCTACAAACTGTGAGCTAAATAAACCTCTTCCCTCCTTTAACTTTGGGTGTTGAGTATTTTGTCCCAGCAATGAGAAAAGTAACTAAAATGATTCCCACATGATGGTTCCCTTCAAACCAAACTTCCTTGAACATTTCCTATATTGGAGTTATGATGGCAAAATAAAACTTTCAGTCTTCTTCTATTTTAACATGTTCTCATTTGTTTTCTTTTTTTTTAGATAGTATCTTCACTGGGTAAAGAATTCTGGACTGACAATTTGCTTTGTCTTTGATGCTTTGAAAATATCATTCTGTCATCTTTTACCCTGATTGACAATGATTAAAAGTCAGCTGTCATTTGTATTATAGCCATGGGTTTTCTGCATATGATACATCTTTTTTTCTTTGACTGCTTTCAAGCTTTTCTTATTATAATTGGGTTTCTAAAATTTAATGTGTCATATTTAGATAATTTTTTGTATATATCCTGTTGGACATATGATAATATTCTTGGTTTACAATTTTTACAATATTTGAAACTTTAGCTCTTATTTCTTCAAATATTTTTGCCTATTCTCTCTTGCATTTGTTTAAAGCTGCCAATATATATCTCTTGTGTTAACTGATGTCATTCCAAAGGTCATGGACTATCAGTTTATTTTAATGGCCTTTTTCTTTTTATTCTTTTTTTTTTATTTTAGAAACATAAAAGTACAAAAACATATTGACAAACAGACACCAATTATCATAGAAAATAGTACAATCACAACTAATCTATAGACAAGGTGATATGGTCTCAACAGTGGTTATTGCTTTATCCATTGATATCTTCGAATTGTAGATGTATGGACCCATATACAGACATGCAAATTTAGTCAGA